>JAXBDA010006625.1:0-20175 GCA_036023075.1 Gaultheria prostrata
TGAAATTCCTTTAGAACTGATCTGTAATTATTGTGTGACCTATCTCAAATTTTCGGAAGACAATCAGTTTGGTTCTACAGCCCATTCGTTTTTGTCCTACCGCGATCGAATCGTCCGGGTTTTGTCTATACTCAATGAAAATTAACATATAATATATCAAAACGTTCGTTAGGACGTGAAGTACAATTCTATCACATGAAAAGTCGGGTTCGGTACGTTTTGGATGGGACCCAGTAGCTCTGAAGTTCGAAACGCATTTACTCTAATTTTCAATAAAAGAAAGGCTCGGGTTTTGTCTATACTCAACGGAAGTCAACGTATTATATATCAAAACGATCGTTATGAAATGAAATATAATTCTATCACATAAAAGTTGGGTTCGGTACGTTTTGGATGGGACCCAGTAGCTCTGAAGTTCGAAAACGCATTTACTCTACTTTTCAATAAAAGAAAGGCTCAGGTTTTGTCTATACTCAACGGAAGTCAACGTATTATATATCAAAACGATCGTTATGAAATGAAATATAATTCTATCACATAAAAAGTTGGGTTCGGTAGGACGTAACCTACCTCTCGTCCGAAGATCAAAGCGGGAAAAGAAGTTCTTGGCGTAAAACGGACACCGGAGAAGATGACTGGTGAAATGGACTCCGGGGTGGTTTTGAGGTGGATGGTTAGAAGATTTGTGAAGTATGTGGGTGTAAGAGAGTGGGTATAGCTCAGTTTAAACTAGGAGACTAGGAGTGTGTGTGTGTGTGTGTGTAAACCCATTTTTCTTACTCTCTCTCTAACCCACCATTAAAGGACCCAAAGCTTTAACCCTTTCCCTCCCTGGTATTTTCAAAGGGTATGCAGTGTTTTTCTAACAGGTGAAGGAGTTAGGGTGATGATATTTTTGGAATAAGGGGAAGAGATATAAGAGAAGTTGATTATGCCTTAACCTCATGGGTAATAAGGTGTGTAAGGTTAGGGATATGTTTAGTGGTTAAAGGTAGGCATTTGGGGGGTGGGTGTATGGCTGCCATTGGTTGATTCAAATTCAGTCCAAAGATGGGTAAACATATTAGACATGAGGGCAGTGATTTGAGGTGAAATGGGAATCTGATGGTTAATGGGGTGTTACGGGTAAATAGGTTGGCTGGGAGGTTGGGTAGCCTTAGGACTATTAAGGGCATAATGTATCTGTGCATATGTAAGAGAATACAAATGGGTTTACGGCTGGAGGTTAGATGATTAGGTACGGTGCATACACAACACTCACTCGTGTACTCACAAGTTAAACACGTACAAAATATACGAGATGCCAACAATAAAAAAAAATGTTCTAAAATGAAATTTCATGCAAGAAAATGCTATTTAAAAATCTGGACCGTTACAGCACCGGCCCCTAAAAGCCAAACACCTTGCAACCTCAAATATCCAAAATCTAAGGACTCTAAGTACCACCACATTTGCTCATAATTGAAACCCAAACAACATCCGAGAAACGACATTCAAAAAACAAATGAGCATGAGACTATTTACCTCCATGACATTTAACATTATTGTTTGTCGTAAAGTTAAATCAAGGTTTAACCGATCTTTTGGTAGAAATCAAATACGTTATTTATGTACTATTGGCTATGACGTTAAAGTCATGATGTCACAAGGTGGTTTTTGGGGTCAAGGGTAATGAGTCTCACGACTATGAGACTAGCAGGGGAGTCCGGTTAGTTTGTAAATTTGTTCTCTATGTAATTGATCAGAGTTCGGTTTTTTTGATCAAATGGTAAATAGTAATTTTTTGGGAATCTCCAAATCCCGGCATAAATGATCTGCTTTAACTGGACCAAGAAGGAAATTTGTGAAGTTACGCGTAAAATAGTTTGAACACAACTGACCGTCGTGAATAACAAAAAGTAGCCGGCGTTTGGTTACAAGGTAGACTAGAGTTTACTCGTTGAGTGATCAAAAGCCAAAGACTAAAAGTCCCCCATAAATTCACGTGGACGTTGACAAATTTACTCTAGAGAGAGAAAATGAAGAAATGGAAGCACAAATCTATTTAGGCCGAGTTTTCCGTAAAATGTCCAGATTCATTGGAGATAAAATTATTTTTCAACCTCATTTTACCACATCAACCTCATTTAATCAAACGAAAAACTCGGCCTTATACAAGAAACAATCCTGCAATCTGATTGGCTAGCTACATCTCTCCTGGATTGATGACGTGTTACCTCTTAACTACTTTAACCGACTTAATCACAAACACACGTGATCAATTAGAGAAAGAAACCCTCAGCTGTTAAGCAACTAATCAGGTGCCTTAACAGCGTCACTAATTTTAATCAAGTCTTATTCTATTTTATACATTTTTTATTTATTGGACTGTCGGGATAATACTGAATTAAAAAATACTTCCTTTAATGATAGGACCGTTATGGGGTAAATAATTGTTGACTTGAATTTTATAAGTAACACAATTTAATTTCTAAATATATGTGTCATCATCTTTGGTTTAACTTCCATCTATTAGGTGGACGTATGTAATGACAAACAAGTTCAGATACCAATACACATTTCACGGATATCAATATATTTTTACGGATATCAATACACTTTCACGGACATCGGTACACTTTTTATACATTAACCTACACCCTAACTCCTACGAGTGGAGGTTAATATTTTCTTTTCTTAAAGATGACCCAAGAAATTTATGAGCTCAATCTATTTCTTTTATTAAGCCCTCAATTATACAACAAAACTTAAATATGTATGTATCACCATCTTTTGTTAATTTGAATGGATGTCTACACAGCAAGATCTCCCATACTATTCAATTTGATCGCGACCGGTAATATTAAATTAAAATTTGAAGCCGAACAAAGGTTAAAAGATTAAGAGGGTGTTTGGGAGCCTACTTTTCATTTTTAATTTTTTGGCTTTTTGATTTTTTGGATTATGGCCAGAATGACTTTTGAATCTGGGGTGAGTGTTTGGGAGAAATGTGCAGAATGCATTTTGGGAGAGAGAGATGAGAGAAACCCATAAGTAGAAATTGAAAAGGAGGTGTGAGCCTCTTTTTGCTTTCTCCTCTCTATCACCAGAAATGAAGAAACTGTTTTTGGGAGAAACTGTTTTTCCCCTTGGCTGTCAAACACCCAAAAACCAAAAAAAGAAAAAGCAAAAAATAGAAAAAGAGGCTCCCAAATAGAGCCTAAGTCTAAGAGATTGACTTGATGGTCCAGGCCATCTTTGATTAATTTAAATGAATGTGTAATTGTACGATATATGTTCTATTGTAACTTTTTAATATTATAGTACACCATAAAATGACCTTGACAAAGCTTTTTCGGCACCAACGGATTGATTTGCTCTTATAGGCTCAACTCAACTTAGTGTCTCTAGCATGCCTCATGTCCACTAACACTCACATTTGGGGAGACCACTCAGTGTGCATCGATCCCTTAACCAATTTGAGTGTGCATACAAATATTTGTGAATTTGTGTGTGTGTGTGTGTGTCTAACATTAATTGTTGAATAGTACAATATTGGTTGGAGTATATACCGCATAAACGTATGTTGTATTGCGCACTGCAATCAAAATGGGCTAAAATGACACTGAATCGTTACTATATCTGTTCTATTGTAACTTTTTAACATTATAGTACGCCATAAAATGACCTTGATAAAACTTTTTCGGCACCAACGGATAGATTTGCTCTTATAGGCTCAACTCAACTTAGTGTCTCTAGCATTCCTCATGACCACAAACACTCACATTTGGGGAGACCACTCAGTGTGCGTCAATCCCTTAACCAATTTGAGTGTGCGTACAAATATTTGTGAATTTTTGTGTGTGTCTAACTTTAATTGTTGAATAGTACAATATTGGTTGGAGTATACCACATAAATGTATGTCGTATTGCGCACTGCAATCAAAATGGGCTAAAATGATACTACTGAATTGTTACTATATCTGTTCTATTGTAACTTTTTAACATTATAGTACGCCATGAAATGACATTGACAAAACTTTTTCGGCACCAACAGAGAGATTTGCTCTTACAGGCTCAACTCAACTTTGTGTATGGTTTTAGAAATTTCTTTCGTGCTGGTTTTCAGTGTTCTGGAAAGGAAAAATAGCCAAAAATTTGGAGGAGTCATTCATTTAACTTTGTGTGTAAATCTAAACAATTATTTTTATTACATTAAAAACATAAAGTTTTTTTTAGAATAAACTGATGTCATTCACAAGCTCGAAATACTAAGGCATAAACTTCTTTCAGTCATCATTTTTATCAAGCCTATAATTAGTTTTGTTTCAGGATTACAAATCCAATATCCAAGCATGGTTTTTTGGGGCTGCAAAAGAATTTTATTGGAACTTGCTTAAGAGCATAAAATTGTCCAAAAAAAAAAAAAACAAATAAAGATAGAGCATCTCCGTACATATATTTTTAATATGTTCCTCGAACAATATTTACAAAGAATGTTGATAAAAGAAAACAATAATAACAAAGAAATTACAGTATTAATGACCTTTGGTTGCCCTCAAAAGTCATACATTCGTGTGATTTTTGGGAATCCGATCTTTCTCACCCAATAAAAAGATCCCCACCCCGAAATAAAAATTACACGGTTCATGCATATGTATATGTATATAGGAATTTTTACTTTGTCCCAAAGCTTTTTATTAAATTATAACTAAATTATTTTCCGTATAAATTAATATTCCTTCAACAGATAAGCATGTGATAATCTCATAAATTCATAATTAATTTCAATGGTACCAAGTTCTCTCAAACTGAGCCGTCTTATAAATAAATCGTGACGAAATCGAACCGCAATTTTTTATTTTCTTGGCTAAGCCAATTACAAGAGAAAGGAGAAAAAAAACAAAAAGAAAATAGCCACACAAAAAGAAAAATTAAAAAAACACCTAAGAAGAGGTTTGAAGATCCCAAGAGACAGCTGACCTTTAGACAAAAATTGGCCTTTAGCAGCCAGCCAGGTGCATGCACTCCCAAGAATTTATTCAGTACTCATGGGCCCAAAACTGCAAAGCGAGTACACAATTTGATAGGCTTCGTAAAGTGTTGGACAAATTTCAGCATCTCTGATAAAAAAATGTAAACAAAGTTGGTACCCAGTTTACTGCCCGCGCCAACGGGACTTGTCCCGTTGACATTCGGCATGGGAGGGGGGCCTAAGTGCCCAAGTCAGATGTCACAAGTTCAAGTAAACAGAGTTTCGATCGGCTTGCATTGTAATCTAGCTATTAACTGTTAAAGTTATTTCTGGCCAAAAAAATAAATTTATTGCCTACTTCCGATGGACTATATGATATGGCCATCGATCCCACTTGAGAGATTTTGGGTTCTAATTTCACTATAGGCGATGTAGTGGTGTGCATTCAGCATGGGAGGGGGGCCTAAGTGCTGAAGGCTGGTGTCACAAGTTCAAGTAAATAGGGTTTCGGTCGGCTTGCATTGTAATCTAGCTATTAACCATTAAAGTCACTTATGGCCAAAAAAATAAATTTATTGCCCACTTCCAATGGGCTCCATGATCACACTTTAATGACCATCCCACTTGAGAGATTTTGGGTTCAAATCTCATTATAGGCGATGTAGTGGTGTTGTGGCCCCTTCCACTTCAATGCATGTTCAAGTCGAAAACTACCTTTTTACCCAAAAAAAGAAGAAGTCAAAAACTACCTCCATTCTAATTTCTTTATATTATGTATTAAACAAAGTAATTAAAATTGCATAAAATCTTATATATCAAACGATATAAATAATTTAAAAGTGGCCCAAACTCTTAAAAAACCCAACAAATTTGGATAGATCAAGTGTTTTTTATATCTTCGGAAATGCCATCGACAAATAAAAAACTGCAATAAAACAAGTGGGAATTTCTTAATAAAACTGCAATAAAACTGCAATATCGAAGTCTAGAGAACTAGACCTATTTTCCGCCCCGTTCCGTTTCGCTTGCTGTCAAGTTCTCACCTACAATGACAATTGGCGTGTAGTCCATGCCAAATCCCTGTTCGGTTCAGCAAAAATTTCCATTATCATCCCCACCCAAAAAAAAGACACAGAATCAAAGAATCAAAGGAAAGTGAGAGCTCGCGTTAGCAGTTCTGTCTGGTCTCTCTACAAAACAGGCTAGCTAAACAGCCAAGTCTGGTCTCTCTACAAAACGGCAAACACCTTTTCTTGATTTTTTTTCTGCCTTCTAAGAGTTTTTTTTTTTTTTTTTGAGGCTTATCGAGGGTGCGAAATATTTTGCCTCGACTAATTCCTCAAGTATGTAGTCCCTCGTTTAACATGTACAGGATAATTACCGGGCCTAGGCCATGGGATAAGCTTAAGGGGAGTGAGTTATGAAATTTCACCATAAGTTCACCCCTTGAGATTCTTACTGTGCTTAAACTCTATGGTTAAAACGGCGGGTGCCGTCGTATTAGTGAATAATTCCAACACGGTTACATCACGATTAATTTATATGAATCATGCTAGGTACAAACGGCATTTGTACCGATGGGGAACAGATGGCCTTTGGGGCCCACTTAGAGGCATTGCACAAATAATCGGAACCGTGCTAAAATGGAGGTATCGATTATTAGTTAAAACAGGGGTACTAGTTAAAACAGGGGGTGCCGCCATATTAGCGAATAGTCCCGACACTGTTACATCACCATTATATTATATGAACCATGCTAGAGGTACCGATGGCTTTGTAACGATGGGGTACAGATGGCCTCTGGGGCCCACTTACGGGCCTTGCACAAGTAATCGGAACCGTTAAAAAAATTTAAAATATATTTTGTATAGTCCCGAGGAAAACCATCTCAAACGGATACCTGCAACTAGTTGATCCGATGTACCCATTTTTCATTCACATTATAGGGCCTGTATTTCTGAATGAAAAATTGATACATTGAATCAACTAGTTTTAGGTATCCGTTTGAGATGATTTTTCGAGAAACCACACAAAAAAGTATTTAAATTTTTTTTAACGGTTCTGATTATTTTTGCAGGCCCATCCTAAGTGGGGCCCAAAGGCTATCTCACTAGTATCGGTAGAAAAATCGATACTCTAACCAGTACGGTATTCAGAACCTTAATTCCGCCACGGTGACATCATCGTTATACTCACGCCCAAACGAGGCCTTCCGTTACTCATCACCAAATACTCCTTTTTCCTATAAAAAGGTATCCTCCCTCCCTTTCGAATTCTCAATTACACAACCAGAGTCTGGTAATTAAAGTGAATCCTCTCAAACCTCTCCCTCCATCAATGGCTGCCTTGGCCAATTTGATCAAGAAAAGATCCTCCATTAATGGCCTCACCAAAACCTGCAGACTCTTCTCATCTGAACCCATTGTTGATTCTCCCCCTTCTTTTGCTCAGAGAATCAGGAATCTCCCCATCGATCTTCCTGGTACCAGCATCAAGACTGAAGTCGAACAAGTAATCTCTCCCTCTCTCACTTAATTATACTCTTTTTTTTTCCCGATAAATAATGAACGGCTCAAATTATTTGTGTAGAACCCGGAAGTGGCCGGTGCAGTAGTTGGTTTGATTGAGTACTCTGTTTTGGTATTTTATCATCAATTTGCCCAGTTCTTTTATTGACCCAGATGGGAAATGACTTACGAAAATCAAACATGTATTCTATCCTGAATTTCTCGAGGCATCTACATTTCTTAGAATTTTGAGTTAGTTTTTGGGTATTTTTATGTTAAAATTTAATCATTTTAAGACCCAACAAACACCTATGTTCTTTTGTGCCAGTTTGTTTGTCGGAATATATATCTCTGTTTATGAAATAAATATAGCTTACGTAAGTGAAAAAATGAGTATAAATTCGAATTCGTTGTTTTAACTTCTGATTTTAGAACTTACCCAAAAAAAAAAACTTGTGATTTTAGCAGGATTTATTTTAGGACAGGATTTAAAATGTAACAACAAATCACTTCTGATTTTAGCAGGATTTAAAAAAATTCAGCAGAAAGATTCTGTTTTTATACCTCTATCATTATTGATATAAATCTGTATCTATATATGTCTATGTTCATGCCTTTTATTATGTACCCATAGAAAAGACATCTCTTACTGGCTGCTTTCCATGTTCTTGGATTGGTCCAATGGTACGTAATTTTTCATTTTTAGTCATTTTTTAAAACATTTTAACTAATTTTTTACTTTTTAAATAGAAGTACACGATATACATCTAAAAAGTAAATGAATAATAGAAAATTTTGATAAAAAATTAATGATAGACAAAAAAAAAAAAAAACATTTGAATGATAAAACAGTAAACAGTAAACGATAAAACAGTAAACAGTAAACCAAACGAAACAGCTTGCCCATAACGATGTAGTAATTTCGATATGAGTGCACGAGCTCTTAAAAGTGAATAATTTTTTATCAATAAAGTGGACCGGAGAAGAGACCCGTAACCACCCAATTCTATGTTCCGACCTTTGTGATTGTCACATCTAGGGTGTGCCCAAGAGGCCCTCTAGTGTCTCCTGTCCAGTTTTTCTTCGGTCTAGTCTGATCTAGTTTTGGGCTTCTGTGAGTCTGGAGGTCTGGGATTTATAATAATAGTTGGAATCATTCATTTTGTAGAAAGCTTGTTGAGTTTGTAGTTCAAGTAAAAAATTAGTTTCAACGAATATCGATAGATACATTAACTGAACAAAAAAATTTGTACATAGGAAAAAATGGGCAATTTTAATTTCAAATTAGCTTTTGTCACCCATTTTCCTTGTACAAATTTATTTTGTTAATGTACTTATCGAGACTCGATCAAGCTATTTTTTTTAGATGAATGACATTTGACGAACTCAGCAAAATGAACGATTTCGATCTGGACAGCCGGGACAGGACATTGGTCACACATTCAAGTGCTAAAAGGTTAAATCTTGAGAGGAAAGATTAGAGAGAGAGAGAGAACGAGCGGGGAGGCGGTAGGAGATCTCCCTAGGTTTCCTACCGCCGCCCCCCCCCCCTTCTTTTCTCCTCCTCCTCTCCTTTATTTCTTCCCCCTTAGATTCTGGCGACTCCCCATGGTGTTCGAGCTCCTCTCCTCTTCCTATGGGCGGCTGGAATCCGATTTTTGGGAAAGGGGGAGCCGGATTTGGGATTTCCAGATCCGGACTTCCATCATCGGCGGTGGCGGTGGCTTGACAACTCCGGCGACTTTTATGTTTTATGTTTTTCTCTTCTTCTTTTTTTCTGTTTTCTGTAGGTTTTTTGGGTAGGTTGTATTAGGGTTTTGATTTGTTGGAATGAAATTCTTTCTTCTGGCTAAAAAAAAAAAAAAAGAAAGGTGAAATCTTGTTGATGGAATGTATAATATTATTTGCATGTCTCGCTACGGCATTATAGTGGAGTAAATAGGTGTATGGTTAAAACTTCAAACGAATGGCCCCATATAAAGGAAAACAGAAGAAAAGGGCTGAAATATATGACATTTTTTGTGTTCAATTTGTAGTGTAACTGCCTTTTTTGGTCTTTTCTTTTTGTCTTTTCTCTTTATGGTTTATTTTGATTTTAATTGAGATGCAAATTTGTCGAATTACAAATAGCAGTATAGCACTCTTAAAGTCTCACACATTATTTCTTTATTCAATCACTCTTATAAATCTATTTCAATTACTAAGCAATTTAATCGTTCATTTTTAACTAATTCTCCCTTGTAGCGTATCCACCTCTTATCCTCTCTTCCTTATCCCCAAACCTTATCCGCCCAACAAACGTGCCGTTACATGTTTAGTTACCTTTTCCAATAACATCAATTTACTTTGGTGACCAATTCGTGTATCTCCAATTAAACCTTCACTCCTTCAAAAGTATTCTGCAAATCTTTAAAATGAAGCATTCTTGTTTACCAACCATGCTTCATTTGCATTCTTCAAAATGGAGAATCAAACTTGATCTCTATATATGGAGAATCCTCAAAATTATGGAGAACGAATCTGGGGAGGGTGTTGTGTGGCAGGTGTTGTGCGGCAAAACTACATTGTTTTGCTCATTTTCTTGATACACCTTCAAAGCTTCCAAGGACCCCTGTTTGGAAAGTTAATTTTGAGGTTCAATTTTAGGGGATTTAGGCTCTTTGGAGTAGGGTATGGTGGGTTTAGGCACTTTGTAGTGGGTTTTTTCTTCCTCCAAACAAGACCATTGGAAACTTTGGAGGTGTACCAAGAAAATGAGCAAAACGATGTATTTTTGCCGCACAACACCCCGGATCCATGGAGAACACAGTAAATGAATTATGTATCACTTATGATATTATGGTCCCATAGTAACTAAAGTAGTTCCATTAAAAAGTTATTAACAATGCCTTTAAAACAACACAATCTTAAATTTATTTGGTGACTGTCAAAAGTCAACAAGTATTTCAGAGATTATTGACTTTTGAGTGGGTTTAGTTGGAAAATGAAGATAGAGATGGACAATTGTGATTGTGATTGGACTACGAGTGATTAGCAAAATTTTCTTTTTGAATAAAGAATGATATTTTGATCCTTCAATAAGAAGAATTGGGCTGGAGATGCTATTCTTGCCTTTTATAAATCTCTTTCTGGCTAAGCCAAATGGGTGGAGAAAGAGACGATCTGGCTAAGCAACACTCCACTGGGCGTGACCACAGTAACTCCAGACCTGTAACGGGCCCGGAAGGGATCAAAGAGCCGTAGCTTACTAGGGAACGTAGCTGGCTTTACATGAGGGTGAAGCACTTCTAAATACTTCGAAGGACATGGTCCCAATTCTTGGGTACAATCTTATGGTGTTTTTTGTGGCCCCTTAACGTCTTCCAAATCCTTGTAAACATCACAAGAATACAAAATTTGAGCAAGGACATATTTGATGTTTCACAACTGGTTCATTAAACAAAAAAAACCATAGTTATAGCACTGTTTGAAGTTTTGAATCTTATTAATATGCCCAATACATTACTGACTGATGTTCTTATTGTAACAAAACATTTCTCACATTTCAGCTTATTGGGAGAACTCCCCTTGTATATCTTAATAAAGTTACTGAAGGCTGTGGAGTCTATATTGCTGCCAAACAAGAGATGTTTCAACCTACTTCAAGCGTCAAAGACAGGTAAAATATAGATAGTTCTTCGTCGGTATTTTTCCGTATCACTTGATCAAGTTCTGTCACATATTTAAAAACTCACGATTGTTTGTCGGATCTCCAGACCAGCATTGGCCATGGTCCTAGATGCAGAAAAGAAAGGGCTAATTACTCCAGGAAAGGTTAGCAAAATTTTCGACTTTGTTTGTAATTGGGTTTTTATCATTTTTTCGCGTTTTTAAGAAGAAGATATTATTAGCATTTCTGAAATGTAGCTCTCCCAGTATTTTTCACTGAATGAGTACAGAAAACAAAAAATGATACCAGGTGAATTCTCTACAAGGTTCTGTTTTCAGAAACTATTTGCCAGAACACCTATAAGAAAACTCATTGGTTGATGCATTTTTATGCGTGTTTTTTAGGGGTTTTTTTTGGTGTGTGTGGGGGTAGAAAATAACCCCTTTTCAAGAAACACAAGAAAATAAGTTTTCATCATATTAAGGAGTGTTTATTTTCTGGAATATAGATTTTCTGAAAAAAACGATCCTCAAACAAGAAGCAAACAGGATTGCTTCTAGTTTCTCCATTTCTCCATTTAACTCATTTGAGTATACCGACGGGCCTCTTGACTCTTATTGTTTCTATATCAGACAGTGTTGATTGAGCCGACATCAGGGAACATGGGTATTAGCTTGGCATTTATGGCAGCCATTAAAGGGTACAAGATTGTTATGACCATGCCCTCATACACTAGCTTGGAAAGAAGGGTGAGTATGAGAGCATTTGGAGCTGATCTAGTCCTCACTGATCCAACCAAAGGCATGGGAGGAACTGTTAAGAAGGCTTATGATCTTTTGGAATCCACACCGGATGCTTTCATGCTCCAACAGTTTGCAAATCCTGCCAATACACAGGTAACCAAGACCTTTGTGTCTTTGTGTTCCTACGCAGATTACCAAAGTCGTTTTCCTGAAATTCTGTTATATGGAATTTTGGACTTCGGTGCCTGTTCGTGTCCTAGTGACAGATTCATCTTTTTGTCATTCCAGGAACACAGTGAAATGGCCTACATACACATATATTAGCATTTATTTTTTTTAAATTTTTATGGGTAAACTGTGTTTAGCAGGTTCCATTAGAGTATTTGGATCATAATATGGACGTTTCTGCATAGTTTTCATAGTAAACCCGAGTTACAAACATGGTTGTCAGTTGAATGTGCTACTAAACATGTCAGACAAATATCCTAAGTTTGACGTGGGTACTCCATGCATCAAGAGGAGTCCACCATGTGGATATGTGTTTGTCTCAGTTTTGTTTGAATCACGAATTCGTGGAGGGATTTACCAAGGAAAAGGAGATCCCATGACCCATACACAACCCTCATTTGACTATGTGTGTTTCATTAAGTTCTAGATTCCTTTGAGTGTTGGTTTTATTGCGTATCGTGATGGATGTTTAAACCAACAGCCAAAACAAGTGATTGACTTGATAAATTGGACACAGGTGCATTTTGACACAACTGGTCCTGAGATATGGGAAGATACTAACGGAAAAGTCGACATCTTTGTAATGGGAATTGGAAGTGGAGGCACTGTATCTGGTGTTGGACAATATCTCAAATCAAAAAATCCTAATGTTAAGGTGAAACTTATATGCTCTTTCGTCTGCTTATGCATTGTTCATAATTGAAAATCCTTAAATTTTATCGCAATTGTGCAGATATACGGAATTGAGCCCGAAGAAAGCAATATACTGAATGGAGGAAAACCAGGTAAAGGGTTCAGAATTATTGTGGTGGGCCGGATTTAAACCTACCCCACCACAATTATCATGTTCAAGCCTAGCATACGCATTTTCTTTTAGAAGAAATTCCTGAGTATTTATATTGTTCCAAACAGGCCCTCATGCCATAACCGGCAACGGTGTTGGGTTCAAACCAGATATATTGGACATGGATGTGATGGAAGAAGTTCTTATGGTAAACCATTTTCATTGTGTTGTTATATCTGATGGCCTCAGTTTAGAAAATGAAAAACAAAAGGATTAGACTGCCATATCTCAAATACTACAACATTCTACTGATCAATTTGGCTTTTTTACTAAATTTATGTTTTAGGTTTCTAGTGAAGATGCAGTGAATATGGCAAGGGAGTTGGCACTGAAGGAGGGGCTTATGGTAATTTCTCAAATCGATGTTCTAAATTCTGGAAAGTTCGATTCACACGTAGTGTACAGATTTTCTTGGATTGTCTCAGACAAAAGGACATAAGAAAGTTTGTTTGTTTTTTTTTTTTGGGGAGAAACGGGAATTTCATATCATTGCGTAAGCAGAAATGGTTGCGAAGTTGTTTTAAATCCAATGCAGAAATGGCCACGATGTTGTTTTTCGTTTGATGCAACTTTATTTATGACATATAAACCTTTTGTTGTCCATGTAGGTGGGGATTTCATCAGGGGCTGCAACAGTAGCAGCAATGAGACTTGCCAGAAAGCCAGAAAACAAAGGAAAACTTATTGTGGTATGAACACCTTCGCCCCGGCTTATTATTATACAATCACTCGCACCCTGGGATTAACTTATAAGCCTAACAAACATTGTTATTGCGTTGAATGACAGACGATTCATGCAAGTTTTGGGGAAAGGTACTTATCATCGGTCCTGTTTGAAGAGCTGAGGAAGGAAGCTGAAGCCATGCAACCCGTTTCTGTCGATTAGGGCCGAATGTGAGCAATAAGCTCATGTCACATCTGTTTTAATGATCAACCATTGTAGATATGTTTTAATGATAGTTCGTTGAAAACTCTCATGTTGTTGTTGTTCCTAAGTATTTTTGTGTGCCGGATACATATATATGTGTTCTTGAGGAATCAATCTGAGGAGGATTGATTATTTGGGTTAGCATTTCAGTGGCATATTGATGAAAATTGTGAGCTCATGAAAATCTGTCTGGTTTCGGCTAGTTCCATATTTTCCAATGATGAAAAAAAAACCATGCTCATAAAAAATCGGTAAATACTTAAAATAGACGATAATGCTAACGACTGCCCTGATGGCCGTTCTTCGTGGAAAAAGTGCTTTGATATCCGTAACAAATGAGCAAAATCAATTACTATGTATATCGAAAATCGTAATGTTTATGCCATTATATAAGGAGAGTTGAAACAATTTGGCACTTCCTCTGGCTGGCGGCCTAAGCTCGAGTTGTTTTCCTCTTCTGTTAGCTCGTAGCTAGTATTGGACTGTGAAACGAACTTCAAAAGTTGTTCTGGTCGATGCTGCGAATTTAATTGGATGGAGCCTTGGGAAAAAATAAAATAAAATACGAATCCGGCAGGCCGGAATCATATATCTTTTTCCCCACAGTAGCAGTTCGTTCCATTTTTTCATTTCTTCAGGTGAACCGTAAACAATAACATTATGTGAATAGCCAAATTTAATTGCCTTTGCATAAGCATGTGAATTTGAAGTTAAATCCAAAGAAGGTTGAATTATGTTTTACTACCAAATCCAATCCGTTAGGCTGATGGGCATGAAACATATAGTTGCCGAAGTTCATACAAGCTTAGCCCCGACTTTAAATATTCATCTACCAATGAATAGTGAAATTGATCCCAAAATATAATCGGAATGTGCATAAGTTGGTCCGACAATCCTGAGTTATTACAATAAACAAACATTCTTCTATATTGACTTGTTTTGCTGATTAGTAGTTCAAAAAGGTCGATTTCTTTTCTCTCTTTCTTTCCCTTTTTGGGTATGTGTTCTCCTGTGGGTGAAAGAGAAATCAAGATCTTGATTATTCCACTGTTATTATTATTTTTTTCAACTTAGATTGTTACTACTTTATAACACAACTTTTTTTTTTAATGCAAGGTGTCCCGGATTCCCAGGCCAGTTTGCGTGCCGTTTATACGCTTAAACATGGCAGCATCGAGGTGTCCCAAAAATTACTGACAACAAGAATTGAACCTGAGACTTAAGAGCGAGCAAACTCCTAAGTCTCAAGCCAAGACCGCCCGGCCAACCCTCGGGGTTACAACTTTCCAAGCATGTAATGCGTTTGGGCATTGATTCTGTTCCTTTCTTGACTTGTAGGCAAACTGCACACGTTCCACTGTCCCTGATGGAAAGGGTATACCCATACTGATCATGAGGTGGACAAGCTGGGGGCAGACCAGTTCAAGCCTTTTGGGCAGATAACTCTGGCATATACATACACATATATAGGGCTTATAGTCCTTAATTAGAGGGAGAAGTTTTGTGGGCAATAGATTATAGTATGCCATTTTTCCAAAGATTCTGGTGCATAGTAACTATTTAGTATTAGGGCAAGAGTTTCATGTGGCATCCACATTGTAGCTATCCGGAATAGTTATTCGAAAATATTAGTTTCTAGCAATGAATTTTGTTTGTTTATCCGGTTTCGAACGCAACATGAATAATTTTAAAACACAATTTCGGACAGTGTATGAAACCGTGTCATATTTGCGTAGTACGGATCCAAATACACTTGGATCAGAAATTGTTTTCTAAAATTGGGCTCCTATGATGCAGCGAAGCGTATGAATTAAGATGTGTGAAACAAGGACAATCACAACCATGATTGAGCCGGAGATATTCTCTCCTTAACAACCGATATTGAATAAAAACTCAGTTTTTAATTAATCAAATAACAACCGATTAGCCCTAGGCTTACAAGAGCATTTACAGGGTCATAGAAACCCTAGACCAATAGAGGTCTTGATTGCCTTAAATAAAAGAATATGACAATTACCAAAATAGAAAAATTCTTATTTGACTATAAAATCAAAGACTAGAACAAAATACAAGGTTGCCCAAAGTAGACGGCAACGAAAATGGAATTTCCTACTAAAAGTTATAAGAAAATCACTTATTTCCTAAAACAGCAAAATCTCCTTGTTGAAGTCCTAAACAACATCGAACGGCCGAAATCCATCGTTGATCATCGCCGGTTCCCATTCGATCGTGCAAAATCTGGGCCATTTTCGCCAATTATGAGTCGCGCATCTTAGTAATGCCTTTTGAGCTGAATATGATACAAACGATTCAGAAATGTGGACGCAACTCACTCTGCATCATCCTAACGGACCTAACTTGAGTTGAGAAGGAAGAAATACAAGGGAAAAAAAAGCAAAAGAGGAAGAAATATGTGTCATGTGATTGGGGCCAACTGGTTGAAGTCTTGCAGTTTTGGCTGCTTTTACTTTTGGTGCTTTTAGCTACACTCTTTGGACTTTTTGTTGGTTTTCTCCTCTTCAGGCAGGGAAAAGAACAGTGCAGAATTTACAATTTTTAAAACATTCCTTAATCTTCCCCTAAAAATCAAATGTACCTAAGACGACAAAGAGGATTTTTGTTAACCTTACCCCGTTGGGAAAATTTGACAAAACATAGCAAAATGCTTTAAAAAGAACAAGCTATCCGTTATTAATTTCCTCTATTTATTTACGAGGATTGATTTTTTTTTTCTTTCCAAATAAATATCATTGTATACATTCAGTATCGCAATTATCTCTCTTCTCGAAATTCTATACACTTTCCCACTTAAGACACGCACCAAACATTTCTGAAAATTAATGACCAAAAAGGAGTTGCTAAAAAAAAATGACCAAAAAGGAAAAATATTTTCAAGATTACAACAACAATTTGGTCTCCCCTGTAATAAATGCTCATATTTCAATGTCAGTCTACAATTCTAAACTTTAAAAAAGAACGCAATTTCTCAGCACACCCGTCTTTTAATTTCCCCTTTGAATTTACAGGGGCTAACCATCATCCTTGAAAAGGGGTCTCTACAATGTGAGGATTGAAACTAATATGCCGTTGCTGTCCAATGATCACTGAGATCCTACTTTTGACAATCACAACTCGCCCTAGTCGACTTAGATGCAAAAGCATAACTGGAACCCACAAGATCACATGATTAACACATCTGGGAGTTGAACAAATGGTAACGCTAGTTGTGACGATGAGTCCCCCTAATCAATTTGGCAACTCATTCTTGAAGATGTCCTAGGCATTGGCTGTGTTAGGACTTAATATGCTGTTTTTGTTGTTATGATTATGGATGTATCTGATTCTCTAGTCTTTTAGTTGTATACTTGCATGTCATTTCCGTTCAACAAAATAAAATAAAACACCCATGCTTTCCCCTTCGCAGATCATCACCACTGTTGCAAGCCACTCAACCTTACCCTTCATTGCACCCCTCTCTACCATCATCCAGCCCTCACCTTTACCCTTTCTCCTCACGCCCTCCTCCAATAATTGAAGTGTAGCCTCGTCCCTCTGCACAATTTGCCTCATCATCATAACCTTATGCCTCCCCACCCATTTGCAAAACGAAAATACCATCTCATTCTCCCAACATCCTCATCCCCACATAGCACTCAAAACGGAGAGGCTCTTCCTGAGTTGATCATATCCTTCTATAAATCGTATAAGCACATCCTCTATCACGCCCACCTCACGCATGGCTCTATACCACAACAGAACTTGGTCTGGCCTAGGTGCAAAGGTGACTAACGTCCACGGTTTACTCTTCCCCGCCCTCTTCGAAAGCAATACTAAAAAAGAGATAATCAGAAGGCAGCGTTTGATAACCTGCTACTAATTCTACTTCTTCTTCTTTTGCTTCCAATAAATCAAAATGTAATCTCTCATGTTCTTAAAATATCTCAAATTATGTGGACATACATGTTTATAAAAAACAAAGAGAATACAGAGATTGAGGAAGGAGATGAGGCATTGGGTTAGGGGGGTGGAGGAGTGATGCCGTTGGAAAACGAGGAGAGGTTGGTGGATGTAGTGTATTTTTAATTATCTTTTTTCTAGGAAAAAATAGATGTGTAATGGATGTGTTAACGATCGAGGTGGGTGAGATATAAAAATATTGGAAGAGTGTTGGGGTACTGAGAAGGTGTTTGCACTAAGAAAAAAGGGTTGTGCATTTAGTCCTCCTCCTTAACCCAGCACCTGGTATCTAACCACAGTTTCCAAACCGTCCATCACGGTACCAGGTCTTCTGTAACCAAAAGTGCATGTTCCCCTGCCAGGCTGTTTTGGAGCCATTGAATTGTGTTTTACAGTTTTGGTGTTTTAAAAATTAACATGTATCGAAGGGTTGAAAATGCGCGGAACAGAGGAACAGGAAAAATTGGAATAGAGGATTTGATTCCATACATCACACCTACCATAAAGTATTCAAATAAAAAATGGAAAATAACCTCGAAGTCTCACCCCTCCGTCCATGTTTGTTAGTCCTTTTTTAAAATTTGTGTCATTTTTCAAAAATTTATATCTTTCAATTTAAAATATTTTTCATAATTTAAAATTTTTAAATGATAAAACTAATTGAGATCGAACAAGATTATAATCCCGTTGTAGATTATAGACTGACACATCTTTTCTATTTGGGGATTTGCAATTCAATCTTTAAAAACTTATGAGTATTGAGGTCATAAACTTCATCATGGAATATAAACTGACACATCTGACACATTTTTAAAGCAAATCTATGCGGCTTTCAATCCTACTTTTCTTCTGATTTTTTGCCACATCGAAATGTTAAATAAATTGCTCCATACCTGCTGAATAAGAGCATCCTCATCAGGGGAGGCAAATGCCCCTGATGGGTATTTTGTTGAGCCAAAAGGGAAAAAGGATCCCAAAATCAGCCTCAACAATTTTTTTGCAAATTGTAACTTTGCTACAGTAATCCGGTATTTGGGTAGAGTCACTGTTCACTGGTTAAGGATTATTTTAATATTTTATTTTTTTTCTCTCTCTTTAGTTAAAGTAGTGTTTTTTTTGGGGAAGTATGAGTAAAAAGAAAGAATAGTTTAATATAGTGAAGTTAGAATAGAGAGTCTGATTTTTTGAGTTTTTGAAAAAGTGACTTGCTAATTTGTAAAAGGTGTTTTTGAGGTTAAATTTGGTCCAATTTTTGTTGAGGCTGATGAGGATGCTCTAAGACTTCATAACCGGAGTATAATTTATAACCTCAGGCCTGTTTTTCATTTGCTGAAAATGAGAATCTCATAAAATCAAATGAGTATTTTTAGAAAGTGAGGAATCTCATAAATTCAAATGGGTTGATTTTAGCGTCTGATTTCCTTATTTGCTAAAATAAACCATTTAATTTTATGAGATTCTCATTTCAGCAAATGGGAAACTAGGCCTCAATGAATTTCCAAAAAGTAATTGGTTTTGATCATCAAAATATTGAAAAACCTAAAAAAAACTAAATAGGACGATTTAATTCCAAAGCGGACCGGAGTGGATCCCTTCTACTATTAGGCCCTGCTTGGCTGGGGGAAAGGCCTCCCCCATAAGTTTTCACCCCTAAAATGGGTGGGTCCCATCTCTTTCCCACTGTTTGGCAAACCCAAATCATCCCCTCTTAGTTTTCACCCCCTCTTAGTTTATCCCCATGGAGGTGCCTCTCCCGGATAACTTTCGGGCTGCCCTCACCCTCCCCAAAAGTTATCCGGGGCTAGAGGGTTGGTTTTTTGACCCTTTCACCCCTCCTTATCCCCCTCCTCCATCCCCAATCAGCCTCCTCCCTCTAGTCTCAACTACCAAATCCAACAAAAAAAGAAAAATACAGATCTAAAACTCCTTCAAAAGTCTGATTAAAAAGAAAAAACAAGAAAATTGAAGTTTTTTTTTTACATTCCTAGAAATCAAAAGTAAATTGAAAACAAGAACCAAACCGGATCGTGCTTTTCCCATCCGACCTCTGATCGCCGGACTTCCAAATCAACCGGCGCAGTATTTCGTGGGTGACCGTCGTCGTTTTGGCTTGTGATCTTTACTTCGTCGTAGGCCCTTTTCGTGACTGACTTGATGATCTTTGCTCATCTTTACTTAGTTGATGACTCGGTTTTGGCCCTTGATTCGGTTGATGCACACACACAGAGAGAGAGAGAGAGAGAGAGAGAGAGAGAGAGAGAATTAGAGTCGGTAGTGGGTTTGTTTGTTTGTTTTTTTGCTCAGTAGTGGTGGTGAAGTTAATGGTGGGTGGGTTTTGATAATGGTGGGAGGGTATGATCCAATA
>JAXBDA010006626.1:0-20161 GCA_036023075.1 Gaultheria prostrata
GTCTTAAGTAGTTTGTCATTAGAAATTGAGAAAACAAGAAAACGATTAGGGAATGACTCAATTGGTGTCTAAACAGACCAAAATGGCTAACCGGAGCCATATCTCCCCACGCGAGAATCCGGTTGGGTTGTTTGTTGTTTCTATACGTTGCTTAGTAGGATCTTGGGTAGTTTATCATTAGAAATTGAGAAAACAAGAAAACGATTGGGAAAACAAAAAAAATGATTGGGTAGTAACTCAATCGATATCTAAACAGGCCAAACCGGCTAAGCGGGGCCATATCTTGACACAGGAGAATCCGGTTGGGGCGTTTGTTCTTTCTAGGCGTAGGTTAGTGGTGTCTTAAGTATTTTATCATAAGAAATTGAGAAAACAAGAAAATGACTGGAAAAACAAAAAAAACGATTGGGGATTAACTCAATCGATGTCTAAACAGGCCAAACCGGCTAACCGTAGCCATATCTCCCCACATGAGAATCCGGTTGGGGTGTTTGTTCTTTCTATACGTAGCTTAGTGGTATCTTATGAAGTTTATCATCAAAAATTGTGAAAATAAGAAAAAGATTGGGAAAACAACAAAATGATTGGGGAGTAACTTAATCGATGTCTAAGCAGGCAAAACCGGCTAACCGGAGCCATATCTCGCCACACGAGAATCTGGTTGGGGTGTTTGTTCTTTCTATACGTATTTTAGTGGTATCTTATGAAGTTTATCATCAAAAATTGAGAAAAAAAAGAAAACGATTGGGAAAATAAGAAAATGATTGGCGAGTAACTCAATCGATGTCCAAACAGGCCCAACCGGCTAACCGGGGCCATATCTCGACACGCGAGAATCCGGTCGGGGCGTTTGTTCTTTCAATACGTAGCTTAGTGGTGTGTTAAGTAGTTTATCATTAGACATTTAGAAAACCAGAATACAATTTGGGAATAACTCAATTGATGTCTAAAAAGGTCAAACACGCTAACCGAAGCCATATCTCCCCATGCAAGAATCCGGTTGGGGTGTTTGGTCTTTCTATGCATAACTTAGTGGTATCTTAAGTAGTTCATCATTAGAAATTAAGAAAACAAGAAAACAATTGGGGAATAACTCAATCGGTGTCAAAACAGGTCAAACCGGCTAACCGAAGCCACATCTTCCCACTCGAGAATCCGGTCGGGGCGTTTGTTCATTCTATAGGTAGCTTAGTGGTATCTTAAGTAGTTCATCATTAGAAATTGAGAAAAAAAGAAAACCATTGGGGAATAACTCAATCGGTGTCAAAACAGGCCAAATCGATAACCGAAGCCACATCTCCCCACTCGAGAATCCGGTCGGGGCGTTTGTTCTTTCTATACGTAGCTTAGTGGTATCTTAAATAGTTCATCATTAGCAATTGGGAAAACAAGAAAACGATTGGAGAGTAACTCAATCAGTGTCTAAACAGGCCAAACCTGATAGCGGAGCCTTATCTCGACACGCGAGAATCCGGTTGGGGCGTTTATTCTTTCTATACGTAGTTAGTGGTGTCTTAAGTAGTTTATCATTAGATATTGAGAAAACAAGAAAACGATTGGGGAATGACTCAATCAGTGTCAAAACAGGTCAAATCGATAACCGAAGCCACATCTCCCCACTCGAGAATCCGGTCGGGGGGTTTGTTCTTTCTATACGTAGCTTAGTGGTATCTTAAATAGTTCATCATTAGAAATTGGGAAAACAAGAAAACGATTGGGGAGTAACTCAATCAGTGTCTAAACAGGCCAAACCGGATAGCGGAGCCTTATCTCGACACGCGAGAATCCGGTTGGGGCGTTTATTCTTTCTATACGTAGTTAGTCGTGTGTTAAGTAGTTTATCATTAGAAATTGAGAAAACAAGAAAACGATTGGGGAATGACTCAATTGGTGTCTAAACAGACCAAACCGGGTATCCGGAGCCATATCTCCCCATGCGAGAATCTGGTTGGGGTGTTTGTTCTTTCTATACGTAGCTTAGTGGTATCTTAAGTAGTTTATCATTAGAAATTGAGAAAATAAGAAAACGATTGGGAAAACAAAAAAAGGATTGGGGAGTAGCTCAATCGATGTCCAAACAGGCCAAACCGGCTAACCGGGGCCATATCTCGACACGCGAGAATCCGGTCGTGGCGTTTGTTCTTTCAATACGTAGCTTAGTGGTGTGTTAAGTAGTTTATCATTAGACATTTAGAAAACCAGAATACAATTTGGGAATAACTCAATTGATGTCTAAAAAGGCCAAACACGCTAACCGAAGCCATATCTCCCCATGCGAGAATCCGGTTGGGGTGTTTGGTCTTTCTATACATAGCTTAGTGGTATCTTAACTACTTCGTCATTAGAAATTAAGAAAATAAGAAAACAATTGGGGAATAACTCAATCGGTGTCATAACAGGTCAAACCGGCTAACCGAAGCCACATCTCCCCACTCGAGAATCCGGTCGGGGCGTTTGTTCTTTCTATACGTAGCTTAGTGGTATCTTAAGTAGTTCATCATTAGAAATTGAGAAAACAAGAAAACGATTGGGGAATAACTCAATCGGTGTCAAAACAGGCCAAACCGATAACCGAAGCCGCATCTCCCCACTCGAGAATCCGGTTGGGGCGTTTGTTCTTTCTATACGTAGTTAGTGGTGTCTTAAGTAGTTTATCATTAGATATTGAGAAAACAAGAAAACGATTGGGGAATGACTCAATTGGTGTCTATACAAACCAAACCGGCTAACCGGAGCCATATCTACCCACGCGAGAATCCGGTTGGGGTGTTTGTTCTTTCTATACGTAGCTTAGTAGGATCTTAAGTAGTTTATCATTAGCAATTGAGAAAACAAGAAGAAGATTGGGAAAACAAAAAAAAACGATTAGGGAGTAACTCAATCGATTTCTAAACAGGCCAAACCGGCTAAGCGCGGCCATATCTTGACACAGGAGAATTCGGGTGCGGCATTTGTTCTTTCTATGCGTAGCTTAGTGGTGACTTAAGTATTTTATCATTAGAAATTGAGTAAACAAGAAAACGATTGGGAAAACAAAAGAACGATTGCGGAGTAACTCAATCGTTGTCTAAATAGGCTAAGCGGGGCCATATCTTGACACAGGAGAACCCGGTTGCGGCGTTTGTTCTTTCTATACGAAGTTAGTAGTGTCTTAAGTAGTTCATCATTAGAAATTGAGAAAACAAGAAAACAATTCGGGAGTAACTCCATCAATGTCTAAACAGGCCAATCCGGCTAGCGGAGCCATATCTTGACACGCGAGAATCCGGTTGGGGCGTTTGTTCTTTCTATACGTAGCTTAGTGGTATCTTAAGTAGTTCATCATTCGAAATTGAGAAAACAAGAAAACGATTACGGAATAACTCAATCGGTGTCAAAACAAGCCAAACCGGCTAACCGAAGCCACATCTCCCCACTCGAGAATCCAGTCGGGGCGATTGTTCTTTCTATACGTAGCTTAGTGGTATCTTAAGTAGTTCGTCATTAGAAATTGAGAAAACAAGAAAACGATTAAGGAATGACTCAATTGGTGTCAAAATAGGCCAAACCGGCTAATCGAAGCCTGATCTCCCCACCCGAGAATCCGGTTGGGGCGTTTGTTCTTTCTCTAAGTAGATTAGTGGTATGTTAAGTAGTTTATCATTAGAAATTGACAAAACAAGAAAATGATTGGCAATAACTCAATTGGTGTCTAAACAGACCAAGCAGCTAACCGGAGCCATATCTCCCCACGCGAGAATCCGGTTGGGGCGTTTGTTCTTTCTATAAGTAGCTTAGTGGTATGTTAAGTAGTTTATCATTACAAATTGACAAAACAACAAAACGATTAGCAATAATTCAATTGGTGTCTAAACAGGCCAAACCAGCTAACCGGAGCCATATCACCCCACGCGACAATCCGGTTGGGGCTTTTGTTCTTAATATACGTAGCTTAGTGGTATGTCAAGTACTTTATCATTAGAAAATGAGGAAACAAGAAAATGATTGGTGAATAACTCAATTGGTGTCAAAACAGGCAAAACCGGCTAACCGAAGCCACATATCCCCACTCGAGGATCCGGTCGGGGCGTTTGTTCTTTCTATACGTAACTTAGTGGTATCTTAAGTAGTTCATCATTAGAAATTGAGAAAACAAGAAAACGATGGCGGAGTAACTCAATCAGTGTCTAAACAGGCCAAACCAGCTAGCGGAGCCATATCTCGACACGCGAGAATCCGATTGGGCGTTTGTTCTTTCTATACGTATCTTAGTTGTGTCTTAAGTAGTTTATCATTAGAAATTGAGAAAACAAGAAAACGATTGGAGAATGACTCAATTGGTGTCAAAAGAAGCCAAGCCGGCTAACCGGAGCCACATCTCCCCACGCGACAATCCGGTTCGGGCGTTTGTTCTTTCTATACGTAGCTTAGTGGTGTCTTAAGTAGTTTATCATTAGAAATTAAGAAAACCAGAAAACGATAGGGCAATGACTCAATTGGTGTCTAAACAAACCAAAATGGCTAACCGGAGCTATATCTCGACACGCGAGAATCCGGTTGGGGTGTATGTTCTTTCTATACGTAGCTTAGTTGTGTCTTAAGTAGTTTATCATTAGAAATTGAGAGAACAAGAAAACGATTGGGGAATGACTCAATTGGTGTGAAAAGAGGCCAAACCGGCTAACTGGAGCCATATCTCCCCACACGAGAAGCCGGTTGGGGCGTTTGTTCTTTCTATACGTAGCTTAGTGGTGTCTTAAGTACTATATCATTAGACATTTTGAAACCAGAAAACAATTTGGGAATAACTCAATTGGTGTCTAAACAGGCCAAACCTGCTAACCATAGCCATATCTCCCCACGCGAGAATCCGGTTGGGGTGTTTGGTCTTTCTATACATAGCTTAGTGGTATCTTAAGTAGTTCATCATTAGAAATTGAGAAAACAAGAAACCGATTGGGGAGTAACTCAATCAGTGTATAAACAGGCCAAACCGGCTAGCGAAGCCATATCTCGACACGCGAGAATCCGGTTGGGGCATTTATTCTTCCTATACGTAGCTTACTGGTGTCTTAAGTAGTTTATCATTAGAAATTAAGAAAACAAGAAAACGATTGGGGAATGACTCAATTGGTGTCTAAACAGACCAAAATGGCTAACCGGAGCCATATCTCCCCACGCGAGAATCCGGTTGGGGTGTTTGTTCTTTCCATACGTAGCTTAGTAGGATGTTAAGTAGTTTATCATTAGATATTGAGAAAACTAGAAAACGAAAGGGAAAACAAAAAAAATGATTGGGGAGTAACTCAATCGATATCTAAACATGCCAAACCGGCTAAGCGGGGCCATATATTGACACAGGAGAATCCGGTTGGGGCGATTGTTCTTTCTATGCGTAGCTTAGTGGTGTCTGAAGTATTTTATCATTAGAAATTGAGAAACAAGAAAACGATTGGGAAAACAAAAAAAACGATTGGGGAGTAACTCAATCGACGTCTAAACCGGCCAAACCGGCTAACTGGGGCCATATATGGACACGTGAGAATCCAGTTGAGGCGATTGTTTCTTTCTATACGTATCTTAGTGGTGTCTTAAGTAGTTTATCATTAGATATTAAGAAAACAAAAAAACGATTGGGGAATGACTCAATTGGTGACTAAAAAGACCAAACCGGCTAACCGAAGCCAAATCTCCCCACGAGAGAATCTTGTTGGGGTGTTTGTTTATTCTATACGTAGCTTAGTTGTATCTAAAATAGTTTATCATAAGAAACTGGGAAAATAAGAAAACAATTGGGTAAACAAGAAAAGATTGGGGAGTAACTCAATCGATGTCTAACCAAGCGACACTGGCTAACCGGGGCCATATTTCGACACGCGAGAATCCAGTTGAGGTGATTGTTCTTACTATACGTATCTTAGTGGTGTCTTCAGTTGTTTATCATTAGATATTTAGAAACCAGAAAACAATTTGGGAATAACTCAATTGGTGTCTAAACAGGCCAAACCGGCTAACCGGAGCCATATCTCCCCACGCGAGAATCCGGTTGGGGTGGTTGGTCTTTCTATACATAGCTTAGTGGTATCTTAAGTAGTTTATCATTAGAAATTGACAAAACAAGAAAACGATAGGGAATAACTCAATCGGTGTCAAAACAGGCCAAACCGGCTAACCGGAGCCACATCTCCCCACGGGAGAATCCGATTGGGGCGTTTGTTCTTTCTATACGTAGCTTAGTGGTGTCTTAAGTAGTTTATCATTAGAAATTAAGAAAATAAGAAAACGATTGGGGAATGACTCAATTGGTGTCTAAAAAGACCAAACCGGCTAACCGCAGCCATATCTCCCCACACGAGAATCCAGTTGGGGTGTTTGTTCTTTTTATACGTAGCTTAGTGGTATCTTATGTAGTTTATCATCAAAAATTGAGAAAATAAGAAAACGATTGGCAAGCAACTCAATCGATGTCTAAACAGGTCAAACCGGTGAACCTGGGCCATATCTCGACACGCGAGAATCCGGTTGGGGCGTTTGTTCTTTCTATACGTAGCTTAGTGGTGTGGTAAGTAGTTTATCATTAGACATTTAGAAAATTAGAAAACAATTTGGGAATAACTCAATTGGTGACCCGCTAATCGAAGCCACATCTCCCCATGCGAGAATCCGGCTGTGGTGTTTGTTTTTTCTATACATAGCTTAGTGGTATTTTAAGTTTTCATCATTAGAAATTGAGAAAACAAGAAAACGATTGGGGAGTAACTCAATCAGTGTCTAAACAGGCCAAACCGGCAAGCGGAGCCATATCTCGACACGCAAGAATTCGGTTGGGGCGTTTGTTCTTTCTATACGTAGCTTAGTGGTGTCTTAAGTAGTTTGTCATTAGAAATTGAGAAAACAAGAAAACGATTAGGGAATGACTCAATTGGTGTCTAAACAGACCAAAATGGCTAACCGGAGCCATATCTCCCCACGCGAGAATCCGGTTGGGGTGTTTGTTGTTTCTATACGTTGCTTAGTAGGATCTTGGGTAGTTTATCATTAGAAATTGAGAAAACATGAAAACGATTGGGAAAACAAAAAAAAATGATTGGGTAGTAACTCAATCGATATCTAAACAGGCCAAACGGCCTAAGCGGGGCCATATCTTGACACAGGAGAATCCGGTTGGGGCGTTTGTTCTTTCTATGCCTAGGTTAGTTGTGTCTTAAGTATTTTATCATAAGAAATTGAGAAAACAAGAAAATGACTGGAAAAACAAAAAAAACGATTGGGGATTAACTCAATCGATGTCTAAACAGGCCAAACCGGCTAACTGGGGTCATATCTCGACATGCGAGAATCCGGTTGAGGCGATTGTTCTTTCTATACGTATCTTAGTGGTGTCTAAAGTAGTTTATCATTAGAAATTGAGAAAATAAGAAAACGATTGGGAAAACAAGAAAACGATTGGGGAGTAACTCAATCGATGTCTAAATAGGCCAAACCGGCTAACTGGGGCCATATCTCGACATGCGAGAATCCGGTTGAGGCGATTGTTCTTTCTATATGTATCTTAGTGGTGTCTAAAGTAGTTTATCATTAGAAATTGAGAAAATAAGAAAACGATTGGGAAAACAAGAAAACGATTAGCGAGTAACTCAATCGATATCTAAATAGGCCAAACCGGCTAACCGAGGCCATATCTCGACACGCGAGAATCCGGTTGAGGTGATTGTTCTTACTATACGTATCTTAGTGGTATCTTAAGTACTATATCATTAGACATTTTGAATCCAGAAAACAATTTGGGAATAACTCAATTGGTGTCTAAACAGGCCAAACCTGCTAACCATAGCCATATCTCCCCACGCGAGAATCCGGTTGGGGTGTTTGGTCTTTCTATACATAGCTTAGTGGTATCTTAAGTAGTTCATCATTAGAAATTGAGAAAACAAGAAACCGATTGGGGAGTAACTCAATCAGTGTATAAACAGGCCAAACCGGCTAGCGAAGCCATATTTCGATACGCGAGAATCCGGTTGGGGCATTTATTCTTCCTATACGTAGTTTACTGGTGTCTTAAGTAGTTTATCATTAGAAATTGAGAAAACAAGAAAGCGATTGTGGAATGACTCAATTGGTGACTAAACAGACCAAACCAGCTAACCGGAGCCATATCTCCCCACGCGAGAGTCTGGTTGGGGTTTTTGTTCTTTCTATACGTAGCTTAGTAGGATCTTAAAAAGTTTATCACTACAAATTGAGAAATCAAGCAAACGATTGGGAAAACAAAAAAAAACGATTGGGGGAGTAACTATATCGATGTCTAAACAGGCCCGACCAGCTAACCGGAGCCATATCTTGACACGCGAGAATCCGGTTGAGGCGATTGTTCTAACTATACGTATCTTAGTGGTATCTTAAATTGTACATCATTAGACATTTAGAAACCAGTAAACAATTTGGGAATAACTCAATTGGTGTCTAAACAGGCCAAACCTGCTAACCATAGCCATATCTCCCCACGCGAGAATCCGGTTGGGGTGTTTGGTCCTTCTATACATAGCTTAGTGGTATCTTAAGTAGTTTATCATTAGAAATTGACAAATCAAGAAAACGATTGGGAATAACTCAATCGGTGTCAAAACAGGCCAAACCGGCAAACCGGAGCCCCATCTCCCCACGGGAGAATCCGATTGGAGCGTTTGTTCTTTCTATACGTAGCTTAGTGGTGTCTTAAGTAGTTTATCATTAGAAATTGACAAATCAAGAAAACGATTGGGAATAACTCAATCGGTGTCAAAACAGGCCAAACCGGCTAACCGGAGCCCCATCTCCCCACAGGAGAATCCGGTTGGGGTGTTTGTTCTTTTTATACGTAGCTTAGTGGTATCTTATGTAGTTTATCATCAAAAATTGTGATAATAAGAAAACGATTGGGAAAACAAGAAAACGATTGGCGAGCAACTCAATCGATCTCTAAACAGGTCAAACCGGTTAACCGGGGCCATATCTCGACACGCGAGAATCCGGTTGGGGCATTTGTTCTTTCTATACGTAGCTTAGTGGTGTGTTAAGTAGTTTATCATTAGACATTTAGAAAATTAGAAAACAATTTGGGAATAACTCAATTGGTGACCCGCTAATCGAAGCCATAACTCTCCATGCGAGAATCCGGCTGGCGTGTTTGTTTTTTTCTACACATAGCTTAGTGGTATCTTAAGTAGTTCATCATTAGAAATTGAGAAAACAAGAAAACGATTGGGGAGTAACTAAATCAGTGTCTAAACAGGCCAAACCGGGTAGCGGAGCCATATCTCGACACACAAGAATTCGGTTGGGGCGTTTGTTCTTTCTATACGTAGCTTAGTGGTGTCTGAAGTAGTTTATCATTAGAAATTTAGACTACAAGAAAACGATTGGGGAATGACTCAATTGGTGTCTAAACAGACCAAAATGGCTAACCGGAGCCATATCTCCCCACGCGAGAATCCGGTTGGGGTGTTTGTTGTTTCTATACGTGGCTTAGTAGGATCTTGGTAGTTTATCATTAGAAATTGAGAAAACAAGAAAACGATTGGGAAAACAAAAAAAAATGATTGGGTAGTAACTCATTCGATACCTAAACAGGCCAAACCGGCTAAGCAGGGCCATATCTTGACACAGGAGAATCCGGTTGGGGCGTTTATTCTTTCTATGCGTAGGTTAGTGGTGTCTTAAGTATTTTATCATAAGAAATTGAGAAAACAAGAAAATGACTGGAAAAACAAAAAAAACGATTGGGGATTAACTCAATCGATGTCTAAACAGGCCAAACCGGCTAACTGGGGCCATATCTCGACATGCGAGAATCCGGTTGAGGCGATTGTTCTTTCTATACGTATCTTAGTGGTGTCTAAAGTAGTTTATCATTAGAAATTGAGAAAATAAGAAAACGATTGGGAAAACAAGAAAACGATTGGGGAGTAACTCAATCGATGTCTAAATAGGCCAAACCGGCTAACTGGGGCCATATCTCGACATGCGAGAATCCGGTTGAGGCGATTGTTCTTTCTATATGTATCTTAGTGGTGTCTAAAGTAGTTTATCATTAGAAATTGAGAAAACAAGAAAACGATTGTGGAATGACTCAATTGGTGTCTAAACAGGCCAAACCTGCTAACCATTGCCATATCTCCCCACGCGAGAATCCGGTTGGGGTGTTTGATCTTTCTACACATAGCTTAGTGGTATCTTAAGTAGTTTATCATTAGAAATTGAGAAAACAAGAAAACGATTGGGGAGTAACTCAATTAGTGTCTAAACAGGCCAAACCGGCTAGCGGAGCCATGTCTCGACACGCGAGAATCCGGTTGGGGCATTTATTCTTTTTATACGTAGCTTACTGGTGTCTTAAGTAGTTTATCATTAGAAATTGAGAAAACAAGAAAACGATTGTGGAATGACTCAATTGGTGACTAAACAGACCAAACCAACTAACCGGAGCCATATCTCCCCACGCGAGAGTCTGGTTGGGGTTTTTGTTCTTTCTATACGTAGCTTAGTAGGATCTTAAATAGTTTATCACTAGAAATTGAGAAATCAAGCAAACGATTGGGAAAACAAAAAAAACGATTGGGGAGTAACTATATCGATGTCTAAACAGGCCAGACCAGCTAACCGGAGCCATATCTTGACACGCGAGAATCCGGTTGAGGCGATTGTTCTAACTATACGTATCTTAGTGGTATCTTAAGTTGTATATCATTAGACATTTAGAAACCAGAAAACAATTTGGGAATAACTCAATTGGTGTCTAAACAGGCCAAACCTGCTAACCATAGCCATATCTCCCCACGCGAGAATCCGGTTGGGGGGTTTGGTCTTTCTATACATAGCTTAGTGGTATCTTAAGTAGTTTTAGATTAGAAATTGACAAAACAAGAAAACGATTGGGAATAACTCAATCGGTGTCAAAACAGGCCAAACCGGCTAACCGGAGCCACATCTCCCCACGGGAGAATCCGATTGAGGCGTTTGTTCTTAATATACGTAGCTTAGTGATATGTTAAGTAGTTTATCATTAGAAATTGAGTGAATAAGAAAATGATTGGGGAATGACTCAATTGGTGTCTAAACAGGCCAAACCGGCGAACCGGAGCCATATATCCCCACGCGAGAATCCGATTGGGGTGTTGGTTCTTTCTATACGTAGCTTAGTAGTATGTTAACTAGTTTATCACTAGAAATTGATAAAACAAGAAAATGATTTGCGAATAACTTAATCGGTGTCTAAACAGGCCAAACCGGCTAACCGCAACCACATCTCCCAACGCGAGAATCCGGTTGGGCTGTTTTTTCTATCTATACATAGCTTAGTGGTATCTTAAGTAGTTTATCATCAGAAATTGAGAAAATAAGAAAACGATTGGGAAACCAGAAAATGTTTGAGGACTAACTCAATCAATGTCTAAATAGGCCAAACCGGCTACCTGGGCAATATCTCGACACGCAAGAATCAGTTTGGCGCGTTTGTTCTTTCTATACGTAGCTTACTGGTGTCTTAAGTAGTTTATCATTAAAAATTCAGAAAACAAGACTACGATTGGGGAATGACTCAATTGGTTACTAAAAAGACCAAACCGGCTAACCGGAGCCATATCTCCCCACTCGAGAATCTGGTCGGGTGTTTGTTCTTTCTATATGTAGCGTAGTGGTATCTTAAGTAGTTTATCATAAGAAATTGAGAAAATAAGAAAACGATTGGGAAAAAACAAGAAAATGATTGTAGAGTAACTAAATCGATGTCTAAACAGGCCAAACCGGCTAACCGGGGCCATATCTCGACACGCGAGAATCCGGTTGGGGCGTTTGTTCTTTCTACACGTAGCTTAGTGGTGTGTTAAGTAGTTTATCATTAGACATTTAGAAAACTAGAAAACGATTTGGGAATAACTCCACTGGAGTCTAAACAGGCCAAACCCGCTAACCGGAGCCATATCACCCCACGCGAGAATCCTGTTGGGCTATTTGGTCTTTCTATACATAGCTTAGTGGTATCTTAAGTAGTTCATCATTAGAAATTGAGAAAACAAGAAAACGATTGGGGAATAACTCAATTGGTATCAAAACAGGCCAAATCGGCTAACCGAAGCCACATATCCCCACTCGAGAATTCGGTCGGGGCGTTTGTTCTTTCTATACGTAGCTTAGTGGTATCTTAAGTAGTTCATCATTAGAAATATAGAAAATTAGAAAACGATTGGGGAGTAACTATATCGATGTCTAAACAGGCCAGACCAGCTAACCGGAACCATATCTTGACACGCGAGAATCCGGTTGAGGCGTTTGTTCTTAATATACGTAGCTTAGTGATATGTTAAGTAGTTTATCATTAGAAATTGAGTGAATAAGAAAATGATTGGGGAATGACTCAATTGGTGTCTAAACAGGCCGAACCGGCAAACCGGAGCCATATATCCCCACGCGAGAATCCGGTTGGGCTGTTTTTTCTATCTATACGTAGCATAGTGGTATCTTAAGTAGTTTATCATCAGAAATTGAGAAAATAAGAAAACGATTGGGAAACCAGAAAATGTTTGGGGACTAACTCAATCGATGTCTAAATAGGCCAAACCGGCTAACTGGGGCCATATCTCGACATGCGAGAATCCGGTTGAGGCGATTGTTCTTTCTATACGTAGCTTACTGGTGTCTTAAGTAGTTTATCATTAAAAATTCAGAAAACAAGACTACGATTGGGGAGTGACTCAATTGGTGTCTAAACAGACCAAAACGGCTAAACGGAGCCATATCTCCCCACGCGAGAATCCGGTTGGGGTCTTTGTTCTTTCTATACGTAGCTTAGTAGTATCTTAAGCAGTTTATCATTAGAAATTGAGAAAACAAGAAAACGATTGGGAAAACAAAAAAAGTGATTGGGGAGTAACTCAATCGATATCTAAACTGGCTAAACCGGCAAAGGGGGGCCATATCTTGACACAGGAGAATCCGGTTCGGGCGATTGTTCTTTCTATGCGTTGCTTAGTGGTGTCTTAAGTATTTTATCATTAGAAATTGAGAAAACAAGAAAACGATTGGGAAAACAAAAAAATGATTGGGGATTAACTCAATCATTGTCTAAACAGGCCAAACCGGCTAACTGGGGCCATATCTCGACACGCGAAAATCCGGTTGACGAGATTGTTCTTTCTATACGTATCTTAGTGGTGTCTTAAGTAGTTTATCATTAGATATTAAGAAAACAAAAAAAACGATTGGGGAATGACTCAATTGGTGACTAAAAAGACCAAACCGGCTAACCGGAGCCATATCTCCCCACGCGAGAAATCCGGTTGGGGTGTTTGTTCTTTCTATACGTAGCTTAGTGGTATCTTAAGTAGTTTATCATAAGAAACTGTGAAAATAAGAAAACGATTGGGAAAACAAGAAAACGATTGGGGAGTAACTCAATCGATGTCTAAATAGGCCAAACCGGCTAACCGGGGCCATATCTCGACACGCGAGAATCCGGTTGAGGCGATTGTTCTTACTATACGTATCTTAGTGGTGTCTTAAGTTGTATATCATTAGACATTTAGAAACCAGAAAACAATTTGGGAATAACTCAATTGGCTTCTAAACAGGCCAAACCGGCTAACCGAAGCCATATCTCCCCATGCGAGATCCGGTTGGGGTGTTTGGTCTTTCTATACATAGCTTAGTGGTATCCTAAGCAGTTCATCTTTAGAAATTGAGAAAACAAGAAAACGATTTGGGAATAACTCAGTCGGTGTCTAAACTGGCCAAACCGGCTAACCGAAGCAACATCTCCCCACGCGAGATTCCGGTTGGGGCATTTGTTTTTTATATACGTAGGTTAGTGGTATCTTAAGTAGTTCATCATTAGAAATTGAGAAAATAAGAAATCGATTGGGGAGTAACTCAATCAGTATCTAAACAGGCCAAACCGGATAACCGGGGCCATATATCGACACGCAAGAATCCGGTTGGGGCGTTTGTTCTTTCTATACGTACCTTACTGGTGTCTTAAGTAGTTTATCATTAGAAATTGAGAAAACAAGAAAACGATTGGGGAATGACTCAATTGGTATCTAAACAGACCAAACCGGCTAACCGGAGCCATATCTCCCCACGCGAGAATCCGGTTGGGGTGTTTGTTCTTTCTATACGTAGCTTAGTAGTATCTTAAGTAGTTTATCACTAGAAATTGAGAAAACAAGAAAACGATTGAGGAATGACTCAATTGGTATCTAAACAGACCAAACCGGCTAACCGGAGCCATATCTCCCCACGCGAGAATCCGGTTGGGGTGTTTGTTCTTTCTATACGTAGCTTAGTAGTATCTTAAGTAGTTTAACACTAGAAATTGAGAAAACAAGAAAATGATTGGGGAATAACTCAATCGGTGTCTAAACAGGCCAAACCGGCAAACTGGAGCCATATCTCCCCACGCGAGAATTTGGTTGCGGCGTTTGTTCTTAATATACGTAGCTTAGGGGTATCTTAAGTAGTTTATCATTAGAAATTGAGAAAATAAGAAAATGATTGGGGAATACCTCAATCGGTGTCTAAACAGGCCAAACCGGCTAACTGGAGCCATATCTCCCCACTCGAGAATCCGGTTTGGGCGTTTGTTTTCTTTTTATACGTTGCTTAGTGGTATCTTACGTACTTCATCATTACAAATTGAGAAAACACGAAAATGTTTGGGGAATAACTCAATCGGTGTCAAAACAGGCCAAACCGGCCAACTGGGGCCACATCTCTCGATGCGAGAATCCGGTTGGGGCATTTGTTTTTTCTAAACGTAGCTTAGTGCTATCTTAAGTAGTTCATCATTAGAAATTGAGAAAACAAAAAAATGATAGGGGAATAACTCAATCGGTGTCTAAACCGGCCAAACCGGCTAACCAGAGCCATATCTCCCCACGCGAGAATTGGGTTGGGGCATTTGTTCTTTCTATACGTAGCTTAGTGTTATCTTAAGTAGTTTATCATTGGAAATTGGAAAAACAAGAAAACGATTGGGAATAACTCAATCGGTGTCTAAACAGGCCAAACCGGCTAACCGGAGCCATATCTGCCCACGCGAGAATCCGGTTAGGGCGTTTGTTCTTTCTATATCTTCAGTAATTTATCATTAGAAATTGAGAAAACAAGAAAATGATTGGTGAATATCTCAATCGGTGTCTAAACAAGCCAAAACCGACTAACCTGAGCCATATTTCCCCACGCGAGAATCCGGTTGGGGCGTCTGCTCTTTTTATACGTAGCTTAGTGGTATATTAAGTAGTTTATCATTAGCAATTAAGAAAACAAGAAAACGATTGGGGAATGACTCAATCGATGTCTAAAAAGGCCAAAATCGGCTAACCGAGGCCATATCTCGACACGCGAGAATCCGGTTAGGGCGTTTGTTTTTTCTATACATAGCTTAGTGGTGTCTTAAGTTGTTTATCCTTAGATACTTAGAAAACAAGAAAATGATTTGGGAATAACTCAATTGGTGTCTAAACAAGCCAAACCGGCTAACCGGAGCCATATCTTCCCATGCGAGAATCCGGTTGGGGTGTTTCTTTCTATACGTAGCTTAGTGGTATCTTAAGTAGTTCATCATTAGAATTTGAAAAAACAAGAAAACGATTGGGAAATACCTCAATCGGTGTCTAAACATGCCAAAGCGGCTAACTGGAGCCATATCTCCCCACTCGATAATCCGGTTGGGGCGTATGTTCTTTTTATACGTAGTTTAGTGTTGCCTTAAGTACTTTATCATTAGAAATTAAGAAAACAAGAAAACGATTGGGGAATGACTCAATTGGTGTCTAAAAAGACCAAACCGGCAAAAAGGAGCAATATCTCCCCACGCGAGAATCCGGTTGGGGTGTTTGTTTTTTCTATACGTAGCTTAGTGGTATCTTAAGTAGTTTATCATCAGAAATTGAAAAAATAAGAAAACGATTGGGAAAACAAGAAAACAATTGGGGAGTAACTCAATGGATGTCTAAACAGGCCAAACCGGCTAACCGGGGCCATATCTCGACACGCGAAAATCCGGTTAGGGCGTTTGATCTTTCTATACGTAGTTTAGTGGTGTCTTAAGTAGTTTATCCTTAGACACTTAGAAAACAAGAAAATGATTTGGGAATAACTCAAATGGTGTGTAAACAGGCCAAACTAGCTAACCGGAGCCATATCTCCGCATGCGAGAATCCGGTTGGGGTGTTTGTTCTTTCAATACGTAGCTTAGTGGTATGTTAAGTAGTTCATCATTATAATTTGAAAAAACAAGAAAACGATTGGGAAGTAACTCAATCGGTGTCTAAATAGGCCAAACCGGCTAACCGGAGCCACATCTCCCCACGCGAGAATCTGGTTGGGGCGTTTGTTCTTTCTATACGTATCTTAGTGGTGTCTTAAGTAGTTTATCATTAGAAATTAAGAAAACAAAAAAACGATTTGGGAATGATTCAATTGTTGTCTAAAAAGACCAAACCAGTTAAACATGCCAAACTAGCTAACCGAGGCCATATCTCGACACGCGAGAATCCGGTTTAGGCGTTTGTTCTTTCTATACGTATCTTAGTGGTATCTTAAGTAGTTCATCATTAGAAATTAAAAAAACAATAAAACGATTGGGGAATAACTAAATCGGTGTCTAAATAGGCCAAAACGGCTAACAGGAGCCATATCTCCCCACGCGAGAATCCGGTTGGGGCGTTTGTTCTTTCTATAAGTAGCTTAGTGGTATGTTAAGTAGTTTATCATTCGAAATTGAGTGAACAAGAAAATGATTGGGGAATAACTCAATTGGTGTCTAAACAGGCCAAACCGGCTAACCGGATCCTGTGGACGGTGCCACTTTTTTGATGTGTTTGTTTTGAAAAAAGAGGCGAACTTAGGGAAAAAGGAAAAAAATTCAGAGTCTCCACCCGGGGTTTAATTTTTGGAAAATGTTATGTACCCGAGAAACCGTTTAGAAAAATAAATATGACTCTTGTGCCGCTGAAAAAAGGGATTGGTCTGCGTAAAATAGAGATTTGGGTTCGGGAGCCAGATTACCCGCGGGGAAGGTTTTGTTTAAAAAATGCACCCCGCGTGCCCTGAAATTTCCGGTCTCTACTAAATATTTGTGGGATTTATCTGAAAATATTTTATTGAAAACTTTGTTTACAGAAGTGATGAATGAACAAAATAACAGAAGTAACACATGTAAAAGAATAAATTGCCATAACTAAATCACGTAACATTCGAATAAACAATTAAGTAAAATAAATAATTAAAATGGAGGGACGTAATAATAATGACAAGAAACCAGAGGGGGTTAACCGTAATAAAACTTTTGTAAGTTTTTTGGGAAAACAGAGCCAATTGAGAAAACAGACCATGTGAGAAAACCATTTGCCATGGATGCCGTACGGCACCAAAACTTACACCGCGCGGTGCCATATCACTGCCGTACGGTACCAATGTTCAAACTTTTTTGAAAATTTTGTTTTCTGATCAGTGATAAAATGGGACGTTTTCTTGATTCAAAAACCTTGATTTTCGACCAAAAATCTTTTGAACGATTTTAGAATGTACCTCGATCGAGCCATCACCGAAAAATACATCGAAAGTATTTTCGTCATTGTTCCGGAGACAAGAATAACCCGTGGGTTATCCTATTTGGTGAACAACGAACTTGCTGGATTCAGAGGAGGTATTGAACCATTCCGAACACAACGAAAATCCCCTCAAGAGCAAAAAAGCCGATTAAGACGTTAATATACCTCTGGAATATCCTTCTGGACCGAACACTTAGATTTGTGGCTCTTGGGTTTGGATTTTGAACACGATTTGGGTATGATTTTGGAATGACAGTGGTAGATTTGGGAGTGAGGATTGTGGGTTTAAGATTTTACAGAGCTTACAGAGAGATTTTCATGGAGGTTTTTCCCACGCCATTTTTTGGTCTCCGTTCACCAGGGCCGGACCACGGCTTATATAGGGCTATAGGCGTCAGGTTTCGATGATTTCACACGCGAACGAGATTCTTCACGGCAAGATGTCGAGCTACGGGGTAGCCTTTCCTCTTCGCACGAAATAATGATGAGATTTGTAGCGTGTTTTGAGCTGCTGAAAATTTGCTGAATTCGCGCTGAAGTACAGGTGCCGTACGGTGTTCACAATTGCGCCGTGCGGTGCAACTATGTGTGCCGTACGGTGGAAGTGGAATTTTTTTTGAACTTTTCAAAAGTGCACCGTACGGTGCAACTGTGTGTCCGCGCGGCACTGTTAACAGGCCAAACTTCGAAGGGCCGCCCCGGGTGCTACCAAACTCCGTTTTGCGCGTGGTTGGTACCGTTGGAAAGCTTGATAAGTCTACTTTCTAACCCAAGTCGTTGGGAAGAAAAATGATTTTTACATCAAACGTTATGACGATTTTACCCTCAGGTGGTCGGAAAAAGAGTCATTTTGGTAAAATCCTCATATCTCCCTCATTTCAAAACGGATTGAGACATATTATACATATCAAAAAAGAGGGTTTTTAATGTACTAGAAGATGGTGTAGCGTATGGCTTGTGTTCAAGAAATTTTCTTTGGGTTTCGAGTACAAAGAGCATTGTTCCAAAGTTTCTGAGGCATATTTTGATCTCTATCATCATTGGATACACAAGTCATCAAAATTGGGGTGTCTACAGAGCCATATCTTCCCACGCGAGAATCCGGTTGGGGCGTTTGTTCTTTCTATACGTAACTTAGTGGTATGTTAAGTAGTTTATCATTAGAAATTGAGAGAACAAGGAAATGATTGGGGAAAAACTCAATCGGTGTCTAAACAGGCCAAACCGGCTAACCGGCCGTATCTCCCCACGCGAGAATCCGGTTGGGGCGTTTGTTCTTTCTGTACGTAGCTTAGTGGTATCTTAAGTAGCTTATCATTAGTAATTGAGAAAACAAGAAAACGATTGGGAATAACTCAATCGATGTCTAAACAGGCCAAAGCGGCTAACCAGAGCCGTATCTCCCCGCGTGAGAATCTGGTTGGGGCGTTTGTTCTTTCTATACGTAGCTTAGTGGTATGTTATGTAGTTTATCATTAGAAATTGAGAGAACAAGAACATGATTGGGGAATAACTCAATCGGTGTCTAAATAGGCCAAGCCGGCTAACCGGAGCCATATCTCCCCACGCGAGAATCCGGTTGGGGCGTTTGTTCTTAATATACGTAGCTTAGTGATATGTTAAGTAGTTTATCATTAGATATTGAGTGAATAAAAAAATGATTGGGGAATGACTCAATTGGTGTCTAAACAGGCCAAACCGGCTAACTGGAGCCATATCACCCCACGCGTGAATCCGGTTGGGGCGTTTGTTCTTAATATACATAGCTTAGTGGTATCTTAAGTAGTTTATCAATAGAAATTGAGAAAACTAGAAAACGATTCGGGAATAACTCAATCGGTGTCTAAACAGGTCAAACCGGCTAACTGGAGCCGTATCTCCCCACACGAGAATCCGGTTGGGGCGTTTGTTCTTTCTATACGTAGCTTAGTAGTATGTTAAGTAGTTTATCATTAGAAATTCAGTGAACAAGAAAATGATTGGGGAATAACTCAATTGGTGTCTAAACAGGCCATGTAACAACCCGGATTTTCGGAGGAATTTTTATTTATTTATTTAATTCAATTGTTGCAATAACCCGAATTTTCGTAAATAAAAATTCGAATTATAATTTTAAGATAATAATTTTCTCCGAAAATTATTTAATCGTTGATCGATTTATTTTACTCCCTCCGTTCCAAAATATTTGCCCCCTACGAAACTACGTGCAATTTTCAAACTAAAAAATAATGTATTTACCAAAATAATTTTCAATTTTTTTTGCACTATATTAAAGTTCTCAATGAGATCTATCAAACAAGATCCATATTGCTTAGAAAATTATTTTGTAACTATATTATTTTTTGGTTTGAAAATTGCACGTAGTTTTGTAGGGGGCAAACATTTTGGAACGGAGGGAGTAATTAGTATTTTTTTCGTCCGCGTAATTACGTACACATGCCAAAGGACGATACGGTAATTCAACTAACATCTAACCCCTAGCCCTATCTAGAATTAAATGTCTAAGAATCCCATGGGATTCTCTCCAAGATTCCCTCCATTAATAAAAAGATTTAGAGGAAGGAGGGGGGAAGCTTCCTAAGTTACTTAGTCAC
>JAXBDA010006627.1:0-20160 GCA_036023075.1 Gaultheria prostrata
GTTCCATGCACATCTTCGGGGGGGGGGGGGGGGGGGGGTTTGTTGGAAACTTTTTTTTTTTTGGATAACCGGATGTCCAGGCCAGCTTGTACGCATCTCAACTAATTTCGGGCCTGCAAGTAATGACCAGGCATAACCCTTGTGGCCTCAAGAGTTTGCTGGCAAGTTGAATAGAGTTTGAGACCTTTGGTGCCCCTGAGTCTCAAAGGCAAGACGACTTTGCCAACCCCTTGGGGTGGGGTGTTAGAAACTTATGGCGGGGATGGACCTCAACTCTTTAAGTAGTATGCCAACTCTATATTTGATTTAAAGTGGTCCACTCCAAAAAAAAATCTAATTTTTGGAGTGAACATTGGTAGTTCCTTACGGCATGCGATTTTCAGATACCAAAATCAAATATTTTCGTGTATGATTTTTCGAGTTTTTTTTGTATCAAATTAAATATCTCGATTAGCTCTTTAATTTGATGCGAAAAATTCAAAAAACTATGAACAAAAGTACTTTATTTTTTATTAAAAAATTGCACGTCTTTTTGTAAGGGGCTATATTTTGGGACGGAGGGAGTTCACTATATTAGTAGACTTCCATTTAAGGGCGTCACCCGTTATGTAATTCCTGGCTCCGTTCCTGACTGACTTATGGATAATTAGTTCCTTCTAAAATCGGGCCCGGGTATACAGATCCTATGACCACTTGCCAGAGAGGTAGCTATACCAGTGGTCCCTCCTCCTCCCTTTAGCTTAGCAAATAAACAAAAAATTCTTTCTTCAAAAAAAAAAAAAAAAAACAGAATTAATAATATGTCAAATAGAACTAGAAAAAACTAACATTTAGAAAGTACAAACATTTCACGGACTAGACTTTGGAGTTTTCGTAGTGAGCCAAGTCATTATATTCCCGTAGTGATCTCAATTGTGAGCCCTCTGAAATCTTTATTTGGGATCAGAATGGTTCATTTTTTCATAAATATTGAGTAGATCATTCATGTAAAAAATCACATTAACTAATATTAGTAGCATTATATTCGGATACCATTTATATGGATCGCAAATATCATTTGGATAATACACTGTAAGACAAATTTGTCTCAATTGTGTGTCTATCAATCTTCATCTGGGATCGGAACCGTTCATTTTATTCAGGAATGTTGAACACATTATGGGTACAAAAAATTATGATCATCGGAGATTGGTAGAAACACAATCGAAACAAATTTGTTTTACGGTGTATTCTCCAAATGATATTGGCCATCCATATAAATCGTATCCGAGCATATGACTACCAATATTTAATTAATGTGATTTTACATGAGAAATCTTCTCAACATTCCCGACAAATTGTACAGTTGTGATCCCAAATATAAATTGTAGAAGGCCTCAATTGAAATATAGTGACTTGGGTCATTGGGTCACTACATGAGCCCAAGTCCAACATCCACTACTTCATAGCTTTCCACTCTCTCCTGAGAGTCTTTTTTGGATCAATTCCTCCGGAGACTTTAAAAGAGAAAATGCAGTGTGATAAGTTAATTATTTTAGAAAGTGGTGGTCATCCAAATTGGTAAGAACTCTTTATAACTCACAACTCAATAGGGATCAAATCCCATAACTAACACTAATACATTAACACTAACACTTCCTGTTGTCTAAAAAAAAGTTAATTAACGTAAACCAACATTGATAACCCCCAAATTTTGTTCCAACTCATTTCATGTCAGCAAGGGGGAAAAACAATCTTGGCATACCCTGTAGAGCTTGATGAGATGATTGATATGTGAGAAACACAGCTGAAATTTTAAAATTGTTACTTTCTTGTAGCTTTTCGGCTAGTAGAAAACAATATAAACGACTCTCATGATAGGAAACTAAGTCAAATCGAGACGGAAAGACAACAGAGTAAAAATTAAATACTCTCTCGGTTCCGAAATTTTAGTCCTCTACATAAAGCCGTGCAAATTTCTAAACAAAATAAAATATTTTTGTACCTATTTTCTGAATTTTTTGCACCAATATAGAAAGCTAATTGTGATATTTAATTTGGCGCAAATAAATTCAAAAAATTATGCACATAAGTACGTATTTTCCATCAGAGAATTGCGCTACTTTTTGTAGTAGGCTATAATTTTGGGATGGAGTAATATGGATCTTGATATCATGGAAATATAAACTAGTAATTAATACATGTTTGTTTCTTATGGATAACTAGTAAATTGATTTAAAATAGTTCTGTTTTTCAGTTTCCTTCTGATCAGTGAAAAGGGGACTATTAGATCAACAAAAAATGAAAAAAAATGAAAAGGTATTTAAAATATAGGAAGAGGATCTTATAAGGGCTCCCTTACATAGCTTATGTAAGGGATTTTTCGTTCGAGATTGAATTTCGACGATCCGAATCGTTAGATGGGTTTAGAATGTGTTTTTAAGGTCCACCGCGAGGATTCGTAAAAAAAAATACCCGGAAGGGCTTGATCCGAGCATTTTTCGATAAAAACGTATCTTAAAATATATATCGAAATATAGTACACTAAAAAAAATGTGCTTCTTGGAAACAAGCCGAACCAAGCTTTCCAGTATTCAAGCTGGGCCATTAACTTAACGAGTCTAAAACTCCATCTTAAACTCGGCTCGGCTCGGCTTGGCTCGTTTCTCGAGCTCCATCTTGAACTCGGCTCGGCTTGGCTTGGCTCGTTTCTCGAGCTCGGCTCATCTGTAAATGAGCCGAGCCTAGTTTCTTTACGAAACAAACTGATGTAGAATAAGTAGCGGGCCAATTATATGATAAATTGGACCGGCAGAAGCCTAGGGGTCCAATTAGCTTTTAATTGAAAATTGCCAAATTTGTCAATTATTTGACGAGCCCGAAATAGGCCCAAACTTGGTGGGTTGAAGCAGAATTGCGTTGCGGTTAAGACTCACCAACTTAAGACGTGACTGGTGGTGGTTTCGGTCAAATTCCCTTGTTTAGGCTTTCAATTGGACGTTTTTGCTACATTAGAAAATATTTACATTTGCAATTGTTCTTAGTGTATAATTCGATTCAGTTGTCTCCAAATCGACCCCTCGACCCGGAGGTGGGAAGGCCAATTCGGGGAAAATCCAAGTGGTGATTCAATGCGACGTGGTTTTTTTGTAAAAACACGGGTTTTCACAGCTTTAACTGAGCCATATTTGTTATTAATGAAAATAACTCAGAGTTGCCACATGATATATTTCTCGGTGTATCAGGTCACCATCGAAAATGATGTTTGTGGAAATCTCGGGTTCAGGGACCCGGTTTTGTTTAATAGACTCGGACTAAAGAAAGCCCAGTTTGATGAAAATATCTCGGGTACGGAGACCCGGTTTTGTTTGGAAATGACTCAATTTTTGTTTTGGTCTGCGATTTTAGAAAAGAAAAGGTTCGGTAATTCACTGTTACGTGTAGGGAAGTCGGAGCACCCTACCTCGCCCTTTCGGCACTCGGAGTGAATGGAAAATTGTGACAACATACATATATATAATAAAAAGATGGTCTGTCTATATTTACAATGCAAGAGAATTTTACAATTGAAAAGGGGAAGGAGATAAAATATTTTGTTTGGACCGAGCCCGGGTCTCAGGGCTGCCTACGTATCTCCGGTTTTAAGAGAATCAGGTCATCACGTAGTTCATACAAATGAAAAGGTTTTTTGAAAATTGGGACCGAGCCGTTATCCGGCTGCCTACGTATTCTCCGGCATCAGGAGAAATCAGGTCTCGCGTAGTTCCGACAAATAGCTGAAGTTCTAGAAAAGTTAATAATCACTGGAATCTCGCACCAGCGGGATATGGAGGCATTTCTACCGTGCTCGGAGGACATGGTCTGACTCCGGCGGCCACAAAAGTATGGGGGATGCACAACGCGGAAACTCCGGGACATCTCCGCAAGATTCCGAGACTCGAGACAGGTCAGGTTTGACTACACAGCTCACTACGGGGAATGTTGAAAAACGGGTTTTCGGGGGTGCCGACAGTCAACAGGCGTCCCGGGATGTTATTTAGGTGGCTCCATGGCTGAAAATAGGTTCGGATCACAGTTTATACGTCTGTGTGGAAAGTTGTAAAAATCGCGTCCGGACCTGTCTCGGGCCGATAGCGGGCCCCGGAATGCGTCCGGTACGGTTTTGAATAGTGAAAATGGTTGTAAAATATACAATAGGTTTTATGATGAAAAGTTATGAAAATCTCGTCCAGACTCCACTTTTGGCCGACGGCGGGCCTCAGAAAGTATCCGGTACTGTTTTAAGCAGTAAAAATATGTACAGTTGACTCGGTTGACTTTACAGTAAAAAGTTGAATTTTGCCGCCCGGGGCTGAAATATGGTCCCGGTATATTTTATATGCTGAAAATATGTTTTCAAAGTTCGGGGGGTATTTTGATAAAAATTGATAAAAATTGGTCTCGGGGGTTCGGATGACTGTTGACGGGCCCCGGGGCGATACCGAGTCAAAATCCAAGGCTGAACTGACTCTGGGCGCAGTGGAAAGGTATTCTGGTAATTTGGACATGGAGCTGACCCTGGCATTGATACAGGGGTATTTTGGTCATTTTGACATGAAGGTAACCCTAGGATAGACTCAAGGGTATTTTGGTAATTTCGGGGAGAAGCTGACGGTGGGTCCGGAACAAGGTCAGGACGGACCCTACGACTCCTTGGCACGTTGGTCATTATCTGAAAATGCACACAAAATACAGTGTAAATGATATGAATAGTGAAAAATGGTCCGGCTACTCGGAGCATGCGGATAGCACAACTGGGTACCCTTAGGCAAGTCTGCCAAAGGGACCATGGACGGTTGGGATAACATTCCTGGGATTTGATCTTGATTGTTCTATTTTTTAGTCGTTTTGTATGACTGCTCGGACAGCTAGTCAGGTCAAGGTTATAGCAATCTCAGAAGATACAGAAAAGACCTAGAGGTGATGGTAGAGCCTGGCAATGGACCCGTTTGAAGTACCAAACCCCTTCGACTTTTACGCCGTGGTGACAGTCTTTTGGTATTCCTCGCCGCAAAACCCTAACTAGACTGACGCGGTGCACAACGACAGTGTACATTTATTCTTAGATACATTTCATGTTTATCTAAACTGACGGAAAGTGAAAATGCAGTAATAATTCGTCCGGTTCGGACGCAGGGCTCGCCCGGGCAGTTGCTGGGCTAGTACGATTCAAAATATGATTCCAACATGCTGACAGCAAGGAAATAAGGATCAGTATTTAGGTTTACTTACAGACTCCCAGTTCGAACCCCGGGTAGAGAATCAGACGTATTAAATCGCCCGGAAAATCGGCTATAGCCTCCGGCAGAAACTGACTGATTCTGAGCCGGGAATCGGGCAGCGTAACGGCAGGACTGGAGGATCTGGAGACGGAACTCGGACCGAATAACAACAGGACTAAAGGATCTGGAGTCGGCACTCGGACAGAGATTCCGTGTAGCCCTGACTACCGGTAGTTCTTCTTGGAGAAAACTGGCAGAGCTTCCGCGTAGTATTTATATCTCGAGATTCCACCTGGGGAATCCGGCAGAACTTCGGCGCAACTCTGACTACCGAGGCTTCTTTCTGAGAAACCCGGCAGAGCTATCGCCCAAGCTAGTCTTTCAACTCTGTTCACCGGAGTGAGTTTCACTGAAGAATTCTCGCACTGGCGCTGAGTCCAGAGAATTCGACGGAAGTCAGAGGGTTGGAAGGTGTGTCAATGCTTGAAATGGCTTCACATATTTATATGGAGAGTGGGTGCACTACTTTTGGGCGCCTAGGACAAGTGGAGGGTAGCCATCGGATGCCCAAAAGTAGGCGCCCATCTTTGGGGCTCCTAGGGATTTACACTGCTTTGCGCGGTGCAGTCTCGGCTCGACCGTGTTCGCGTGTAGTCATTTGATCCAACAACGTCCAGGGAGGTATCCCCAGGGTTTTGAGGTGTTTTGAGCGTCGTGGAGACGTCCGTTTTTCCAAATTATGCTCCGAAGATAGAGAAATGTGATCGCTCGACTTTCGATTGAATTAGGGAGCTGCAAGCGATCGGATGACCAAACGAAGTCCGATTGACCTGAAATTTTACAGGGAACTTCAAAATGGTTAGAAATGAATTATCAATGGTCTTGATTTTGAAAATTGGGTCTCGATGTCCATGATCATGGAATCAGCAGTCTCGGGAAGCGCGGTGTCCCGGAAAATATCAAACGGGCTTGGAATCGCCCGATACTTGTCGTGAGGCTTATTTTCATCACGTCAAACTTCAACGGTCAATCGTTGTCCGATCTTGACGCAACTTGAACTAGTCACTTTTTAATGCTGAGACGGGTACATCCAATAGTCTGATGCTCGATTGGATGTCTTGGTGATGTAGTTGGCCGCTAGGCTCAGAAATGAGCTTTTGGGAGCTGATTTCTGTCAGAGTATGAGGAAAGGGCTATGGCCTCCTGAGTATGGCCTCCTGAAATGGCATGCTAGTCATCCAAGCTATGCAAATGCAAATGTTAGATGTAATTTGAAGTGGAAGATTGATTTTCATGGCAGCGGTAGGTTTACCGTGCCAGTTTATCTTTTACCGGGAATCGCGTGTTCTGCACGGTACAGTTGTTTCTGATTTGCGATGGTCGGGCGTCTCTCCTTTAGGGACGTCTACGTCACCATCTTGATTTGATGAAATAGGGGTGGGGCAAAATCCGGTGTCAACACTTAATTTTGTTTCTAGTTTTCAATTTTAATAGTTTCCCCAATTTCCGGGATACTTTATTGTTTGGTAACGTTTTTAGGATTTTCCTATAAAAGGGCTTGTAATCTCTATTATTCAGTATCTTCCAATTTAATAAAACTCCGAGAATTTTCTCTCCTTTCTTGTGAATTCAAGAACATCTCGTTTGGACTAGTATGCTAACTAGTCTCTCGTGACTGCAACGCAATTCTGCTTCAGTGCACCAAGTTTGGGCCAATTCCAGGGTCGTCAAATAATTGCCGAATTTGACAATTTTCAATTAAAAGCTGTTTGGATCCCCACGGCTTTTGCTGGTCCAATTGATCATAGAATTGGGCTGCTACTTGTTCTACATCATGAAACTCTACAAACGAGCCTAACTTATGCAAACAAGCCGAGCTTTTTTAGAGCTGAACTGAGATTTAGAGTGTTGAGCTTCGCTCATTTACTGCACAAGCCTAATCTTGAGTTCAAGCTCGGCTCAATAAATAAACGAATCCTCCCAAGCCTGGAGCTGCAAACAGCTCGGTTTGTTTGGAGCGCTAAGTGCCTATAAACAGGGTCGGCCTTGAGATTCTCGAGGCCTAAGACGAACTTATAAAATTGGGGCCCAAGTGTTCTTTAAAAAAAAAAAAACAAAACTAACCTCAAAATGATAGTTACTTGATCACATATATATTTTGTTTTTGTTTTTTCCATGATTCGATCGTTTCGTTACGTCCATTAAAACTAGAGTTTGCTCATATTATTTTTTTTGCACCAATCAAAAAATATCCCTTTGGAACTGTGAGTTTGTGAGAGAAAATAAATATTCTTATGGAGAAGTAAAAGAGAGCCCTCAAGAATTAAACCGTGTACCTATTGGATGAGGAAACTAAGCTTTTCCACTGGGCTATCTAGCTCATTAATTGGATAAGCAATAGATTAAATACATATGTATTCCATAGCTAGGTGTACCTGTCTGGGACCCTCTTTGATTGGATAAGCAATAGATTAAGTTTGGGTATTCCTTTTGATTTTATGAGACACTGGTTGATTTTATGAGATTTCCAATAAAATCAACCAGTATGATTTTATGAAATTCCCATAAAATCAAATGAAAAACCCATCCTATAATATATACGTAATAGCCGGGTGTACTTGTCCGGGGCTCTAATTTTGGGCCAAAATTCGGAGGCTTAAGTTTGCTGTCTTGCTCGCCTTAGCTCAGGGCCGGCCCTACCTATGAAGAAAGAAATATAGATCAAGTTAAATTGGAATCAACAATATCGTTTTCTAAGGCAGACAATAATTTTCATGCAGCAATAATGCATGTGTGTGTGTATATACACGTTGGCATCTACAAGTTGATTCCAAAATTGATATCCTGACAATTCAGTGTAACTTGTGTGATTGAAAAGTGAAAACAAATCATAAAACCCTCCCACACACGTTAAAGTACTAATTGGGCCCTGTTTGACGCAGTTTTTTGGACGTCGTTCATTGCTTGTTATTTTGGGAGTTTGCTCAAATGTAGATATATTGTGGTTTAACTTAGGGGTGTAACCGGTTCGGTTCAGGGGGGAATTTGAATAAATCGAGCAAAACCGGTTCGGGAGGTAGGCAGAACCGGAACTGGTTTTTTGACCCCCGGTTCAGTTCTGTGTCGGTTCGGTCCGGTTAAGCCGGTTCGGTTGGGCAGGTTATATTTCGGGCCAAGCCCAACATTATTTCCAGCCCATTTAAAATATTTTGGCCCATGTAAAACCATTTTCCGGCCCATTTAGCCCTTTAATTTCAATTGAAGCCCTTTTCAAGCCCATTTTAACAGCCCATTTTCATCTTAACAGCCCATACAAGTGTTTACACAGATTTGAAGCCCAAAAAACAAAAAAAACAAGAAGTAAAAACTACTTGCTACTGCCCTCTCAACCACATTCAACCAAGTCACTCACTGCCTTGCCTAGTGCCTACTCATTGTACTCAACCACATACTCAACCACATGCATCCAAGTCTCCAACACAAATACACAAGTCTAGAGTCTAATTAAAAATTATTACAACATAGAAGAAAAACAAGTTTGATAATTGATGGTAATGAAAACATCTCAAATGCTATCCCAAGTGCTAATTAGCATTCCATTCTCAAGTTTGAACTTCCCACTTCATTCCATTCCATTCCAACAAGCCATTTTCAATAAGCCCCTACAGAAGTCAAAAAAATATAAAATTAGTGATGGTAAAATGTTAAAAACATTAAAAGGAACAACACACAATTTAAAGGAACCTATTTAGCTTTACCTATCTCTCTCCAATGCTTAATTTCTCATTCTAACTCGGTGACACATGAATCCTCCAATGCTTCCAAAACCACTAAAATGTAAACAAAAAGATAGAACATGCAACAAGTTAAAAAATGAAATACTTAAAAACAAAAGTCAAACAACCAAATTATACTTTAAAGGGTAGTACCCGGTTCAAGTTCCTCAACCTCATCTAGTTAATCTCTGGAGAGGGTAAAACCCGCGCCCCTTCTTAAGTGCCCTAGCTCGGCTATACAACGAGGACATACCCTACAAGGGAGCCGAGCTAGAGAGGCCACGAATAAGGCCATGTGCGCAATACATAAGTCAACGATGGCACCACGATGAGGTACATGGTCAGGCCGAGCTACGAATAGCTCGGTCCAGGGGTCTACAGACCTGCGACAATATAGCCGAGCTACATGACAGCACGGTTACACCGCTATTGGGCTAAAAGAATGGCAGAACATTCTGGAACAGTCTTGAATACTCTCTTACACGATAAGAGGTGTATCCCGTGAAATAATGGAATGATGTGAGCATTCCATATCCAATAAGGAATGCAGAATCCTATTGGGAGTCATGTTGCACGACCACATGGGATTAAGTCCTATATGGAAAGGAGTCTTGACCATTATAGCAGTATTGCTGTACCGAATAGGGTGAATCCTATTAGGAAGGGTTTCCTAACGTGATAAGGAAACCAGGGCAACGAGGACCCTTGATCAACAAGCAAACATGTACCTATAAATACATGCATTATGCCTATGGTGAGAGGTACGCTGTGAAATCTATTCATACGCATTACTCTTTGCTTACTTAGTATCCTCATACTAACTTAAGCATCGGAGGGCCTTTGCCATTGAGGGAAAAGGTGCTCTAACTGTTATTTATCTTACAGAGTGAGAGGCACGGAACGGATTCCAGAATTCTACCCTCTACAATTGGCGCCGTCTGTGGGAAAACGACACAAAAAAGCTTTGTTTTTTGTGATTACGAAGAAAGCCAATCCATGGCTGCATCAGAAGCGGTATTCCCTACTCCCAGGCATGAAACGTCACGAGACAACGGATTGGGCACGCCGCTGCCGAAAACGAAAGAAAAACGAGCACCCACGGTCCCTACTGCGCCACGAAAGGGCCATGGATCAAGGCGCTATGATAGAAAACAAGAGATACCAAAATACAGGGGCCGACATCGCCGATCTGTGACCCCTGTAAGGTATGGAAGAGAGCGGTCCCATTCTGGTGAGAGAAGAGGTCGGAGTCCCCCACGTGAAGGGAGGAACTCTGGCCAAAAGTCTCGCGACCACGAGAAAAGTCGTGTTTAGCGGGAGGAAGAGGCCAAGGAGTTAGCACGGCAACTTGCCCGACGAGAACGGGAGGTAGAAGACTTGAAGGGGCCAAGCTATGGGAGGTAGAAGACTTCCACTCTCGTTCACACACTGTGCAACGGGAGGAGGGGCCAAGGACCGTCAGCCACGGGAAAACCTGTCCACGGGAAGGAAGGATTCTCCACAAAAAAGGAAAGAGAGGAGCCATTCCCACGAGGAGGGCGGTGGAAAGAAACATGCTAGGGATAGATACGAGAGATCTGGGTCCAATGGGCAGAGGGCCAGGGACCGTTATGGGGTTGCTCGCCCAGAGGGCGGCCCAAAAACTGCATGAGAGGCTGCAAAAGAGGCTCTGGGGCAAATAGCAGCCTCTCCCCTTGCCTATTGGATTAGAACGGAGAGGATGCCGAGCAGGGTCAAGCACGGCACGTTCGTGCTATATGAAACAAACACCGACCCTGTCATGCACATCCAGCACTATCAGCAGGCATGTTCATGCATGAGAACGATGATGCTGTACTGTGCAAGATGTTCCCTTCCAGTCTAGGGAAGGTGGCTCTCAGTTGGTATCACAAGCTACCAGCAGGGTCAATACTTTGTTGGGCTCAGCTCGCTGAGGAGTTCTGTGCACGATTTCTCACAAGCCGAGTTGCCCCAAAGACTTTCGATGTCCTGATGGCAATGAGGCAACAGGACGAGGAAACCTTGAGGGATTACGCCAAGAGGTATTGGGAGACTTTCAATGAGATTGAAAACTGCAGTGAGGAATACGCCTTGACAACATTCAAGACGAGCCTCCCCATGCATAGCAAGTTACAAGAGTCACTTACTATGCACCCTGTCAAGACTGTTGCAAAAGTGATGGAGAGAATCCAAGAGCACGCCCGGGTAGAGGATGACATCATCCGTTCGGGAGGCAAAATTGTGTCAGGACGGCTCCAGATCCCCCCCCAAAGAAGCCTCTAGAGTCCAAAGTATATAAAAAGGAGTACAACACTGGCAAGAAGGAATTTGGGACGGGGAGGAAGGACGTCCCGGATCCAAAGTCCTACTTTAGTGTGTTGGCAGCATTCAACATGCCGATCTACAAGATGTTGTACCGCATTAAAGACCAGCCATGGTTCAGAAGGCCATCGAAGATGCCCGGGAACCCAATGAAGAGGAGAGCCACCAATCAGCATTGTAGCTACCACCGAGATTGGGGCCACATGACTGAGGACTGTGCGGAGTATAAGAAGTTTTTGGACGAACAGGTGGCCGCAGGGCACCTAAAGGAATTATTGGCAGACGAGCAGCAATGCACCGAGCAAAACGAGGATTTGGATTGTGACAAACCGCCAAAGGGGACCATCCATATGATACATGGACTCGCGACCCCTTACACAAGCAACGAAGTTCGGCATGTACGCCGACTGAACGGCTCACAGGAAGCGCTGAAGCTCGGCCTGAAGCGAACAAGGGAAGAAGGAGTAGTGGAGCTTCCCATAACTTTTTCAGACAAAGACTTGGAGGGAGTCGCCCTTCCACACAACGACGCTCTGGTCATAACCCTACGAATAGGGGAGTATGACGTGGAAAAGATTTTGGTTGACCAGGGGCAAGCACGGAGATCATGTACTACAGCACCTTCAAAAAGATGAACCTGTCTGTCAAGAGCCTCAAGAAAAGCTTGACACCACTGGTCGGCTTCAGTTCACACCCGGTGTGGCCGGTAGGGAAGGTGACCTTACCAATACGTGCAGGATCAACCGTACTCAAAACTGATTTCCTGGTAGTAGATCTTCCGTCCACCTATAACGTGATTATAGGCAGGACATGGATGCATAAGATGAAAGCAATACCATCCACCTACCACCAGAAAATCAAGTTCCCAGGGCTGGATGGCATCGAGTTGATCAAAGGGGACCAGAAGGTGGCTGACCAATGTTTCAATATGATTTTGAAAGGAGCGCCGAAACCTCAGTACGTGCAAACTGTGGAGGTCCCTGATCAGCCGACCTTGGAAGACGTAGGGGTGACCCGAACCATAAAGTCTTGGAAGGACTAAAGAAGGTACAGGTTGACGAAAACGACCAAGAGAGGTACTTTTTGATCGGTGAAAACTTGGCCGAGCAAGAGGAACGAGAGTTGGTGGATTTCTTGAAAGACCACATGGACGTCTTTGCCTGGACACCACAGGAGATGCCAGGAATTGACCCCGAGGTCATTTGCCACCATCTGAACGTAGACCCACAACACAAACCGGTGATCTAGAAGAGGAGGAGATTGGCACCACAGCACGCAGACACTGTGATCAAAGAAGTTGACAAACTGCTCGAGGCAGATGCAATCAAAGAGGTGTATTACCCGGAATGGCTGGCCAACACTGTTGTGGTTAAGAAGAAAAATGGGAAGTGGAGGGTCGGTGTGGATTTTACCAGCCTCAATAAAGCATGCCCAAAAGACAGCTTTCCACTCCCCAGAATTGACCAGTTGGTGGATGCAACGGCAGGCTATGAACGGATGAGTTTCCGTGACGCATACCGAGGATACCATCAAATAGCCATGTATGCACCCGATCAGGAGAAGACTTCCTTTATGTCCCCAAGGGGTTTGTACTGCTATAAGGTCATGCCCTTCGGGTTGAGGAAGGCGGGGGCAACATACTAGCGCTTGGCCACCATCATGTTTAAAGAGCAGCTAGGCAAAACCATGGAGGTCTATATAGATGACATGGTAGTAAAGAGAAAGATAAAACAAGGGCACTTGGCCGATCTGAAGGAGGCCTTTGACATACTGAAAAGGTATAAGTTGAAGTTGAATGCTTCAAAGTGTGCTTTTGGAGTTAGCTGTGGGAAGTTCTTGGGTCACTTGGTGACCAGGAGAGGTATAGAGGCTAACCCCGATCAGATCACTGCTTTGAGAAGTCTTGAGAGTCCCAGGACTACAAAGGAAGTCCAGAAATTAACAGGGATGGCCGCGACATTGAATCGGTTCATAAGCAAGTCCTCTGACAGGTGTAGGCCCTTCTTCCAGTTGTTAAAGAAGCGAGAGGGGTATGAATGGGGAGCCGAGCAAGAGCAGGCGTTTGTAGAGCTAAAAAAGTACTTATCCTCCCCACCTTTGCTCTCGTCTCCGGATGTCTGGGAACTGCTTATACTGTATTTATCAGTATCTGATCATGTAGTGAGCTCGGCACTCCTACGAGAGAGGGGGACCGAGCAAGTGCCAATTTAGTTTGTGAGCAAAGTGCTACTAGAGGCAGAGACGAGGTATTTGCCACTGGAGAAGTTGGTATATGCCTTGGTAACATCTTCAAGAAGGCTGCCACACTATTTCCTCGCTCATCGAATTACGGTGTACACTGAGTACTCGCTAAGGGCAATACTTCAGAGGGCGGAGCTATCTGGGAGAATCTCGAAGTGGTCTATAGAGCTGAGCCAGTATAGCATCGATTACCAGCCAAGGATGGCCATAAAGGGACAAGTCTTGGCGGACTTTGTGGCTGAATTCTCACCACGGGTGGCTCCACCACCTCCACTCCACGAGAAGGAGTCAGGGCCAGAGATGCCTATACCGAGTGCCGACCAGGACCCAACAGAATGGAAGCTCTTTATTGATGGCTCGTCATGCAACAAAAGAGCAGGGGCAGGTATTGTACTTGTAAAGACCCGTAAAATTATCTTAATTTCCGGAAATAATGATGGGGTAATGTGAGGAATTGCGTGAAATGCCTAAAATGTTTAAGTGTTGGGTTATGTGGTGTTGTGTGTGGATAGGGACTTAATTGTATTACGCAAGTCACATTTGGACTAAGGGTGTAATTTGGCCTCTTGGCTTTAAAGGTGCATGTGGTGTGGGGGACACACACACACACACACATTTCCCCTCCCTCTCTTCTCCAGACGTCTTCTCCCTCTCTCTCCCTCCTCCATTGATTTCTCACTTAAACCTCCACACAAAACCTCAAAATCTTACTGTCCAACCTTAACCTCTTCACAAAACCTTCGGGAAATCTCGCAAGCTACGCGTTGGTGGTGTTCGTTCACTCCGGTGTTGAGAAAAGTTCCGGTTGGGTTTTTCCTAGAAAGCTAGGGTTCGTCTTCCAACTCTCTTGAAGCTCAAATCTCTTTGAGGTAGGGAAATTTCTATCTTTACTAAGCATTCTCAAGTGCTTGTGTGTGGATTAAACTCCATTTTGCTCTACCCCTTTGATTTTGCTTGAAAACCCATTTCTAGTCATTTTGGTTGGGGTTCATGTTTGATCTTGTTAATGAACGAATTTCTTCATGAAGTTGTTGTTATGTAGTCCTAATGTTGCCCTTCATGTTGAAAATTTACTTGGGTTGTGTTGTTTTGAACTCCCACGAAAGCACTACGAAAAGTTGTAAAAAAATTCTACTCGTAAGGAGCTTGTATCGATACAAAAAGGGCTTTGTATCGATACAGGATCGACTGTTCAGAATCCGGGCTTGGTGTATCGATACAAGCTTCATGTGTATCGATACACAAGGCCCTCGTGTATGGATACAACTCCATTTGTATCGATACAGATGGCTTTCGGGCAGAAAATCATGTTTTGTGATTCCTTTTGATTTCTTCGAGCATTGGCTTGGTATGACCATCCTCCGAGCCTCATTTCTTATTCCCATGATTGTTCCGGACCTATTCGCTTATATGATTTGAGATTTGTTGAGTTTCCATGATTGATACGTCTTAAGTTTTACGCTATATGTGCCTATTTGATCGAACTAGACGAGAGTTGTGGATTGAACTAACATCGCGGGGTATGGGTGACACAATGACACGAACACGTGGCTTATGTACTATAAATTGAAAGTGAGAACATGAAATTGTGATACTAGGGCCGTCTTTGGGACGTGTCGCTAGGTTTGATACTCGGTTCGTCCTATAGACGTTCGCGAGGGTTATGCCTTGGCCAAGGGGAAGATGATACTCGGGCCGTCCTATGGGCGTGTCGCGAGGGATACGAGGCCTATATGGTAGCCCAGAATTGATACTTGGGCCGTCCTATGGACGTGTCGCGAGGAATTACTTAAAGAATTGATTAAACGAAAGTGTGACACAAGGATACGATAAATTGGACACGAACGAATGGTGGGGTATGCGTGGGCACGTATTGGAGACTCTTGATGGGAATCACTAACCCTATGAATTTGTGAGTCTGGATTCGACTGGTTTACTTCACTTGGAACATTGAGCAGTGTTGCATGAATTCATCCTCTCACCCCTCTTCACACACTTGTATTTCATTATGTTTAGTTTTGGTAGACTTTTTCCTACTGGGCTAGTGAGCTCACCCTAATCATTTCAGGTACACAACACGGAGCATGATTTGGAGTGCATGGAGTGTGTGCATGCATGATTTTTGAGAGCTAGCATGGAGAAGTTACCGAATCATCTTTAAACTCATATTTTTGCATGAGATGATCTTGTAACTCTATTCATTCAATTCTTTTGACTCGGGCATGTATCAACTTTTAAACTTATGTATTTACTTTATGGGTACGGGACTATTCGCGTTTTACTTTGACTTGGAAGAATGTAACAAGCTTTGACCGTGGGCATTTGACTTGCCATGTGGATTTATGTATTTAAATTACGTTTAAGAAATTTAGGGGCGTTACATAATCAGTGTTTCATTCCACTCCAAACGCTGACTATCAATCAATTCACTAACCTTGCTCAAGCTGCTACCTGCCTTTGGGGTTAAAATTTTCGGGTAATGATCATGAACGAGTCACGGATCCTCCCAAATACTGGCCCTTTCACAATTACCAACTCTCCATCGCCAACCTCTCTTAATAATCTCTTTGCTTGCTAAAATACTTTGCGACGCCCATGAGGAAAGAGGTTTCGAACAAGCCTCAAGAAATAATGTGTTCGGAAAATACTTAGCCTTAAAGTCTCAGTTACTTTGCCATGCATATAATTCCCATGAACTCCTCCAAAGTGATACACATGTTTTGATCCAATTTCGAGACATGTTAAATATTCTGAGTTCCTAAATGATATGTAGGTGTTTGTTGGTTGCACATGAACGTACGAAAAATGCCCTAGTGCATAGGACGGAGGATTGGCATAATGCTATCTCCATTTGGCTTTCTCTTGTTTATGATTTGACCGTTACGGTCCTTAAAAAAAAAAAAAAGTCCCTAGAACAAGACTTTCTTTGCTCTATTCTTCCTTTTTAGGCGTTGCCTTTCTTTGACATGCCTTTGGTCGCTTGTGATGTGCTTGCTCTAAAAACTCGGTTCTTCTAAATCCTTTTCTCAGATTTCTTTTCCTTTTTTGTCTAATGTTGTTTCGACTCCTGTTTCGGCTTCCTCTTCTTGGTAAATTTTGTTTCTTCGTTGTCCCAGTTTCTTCTATTTCTTGGCCTACAGCTAGTTCAGTTTCTACTCATCCAATTCTTGTAAGTCTATATTGAAAAATGGCCTTCCAAAGCCTAATATCATTGATAATGAAATGTGAGGGGGATCAGAATAAGCTAAAAAAAGAAAAAAAGGAATACGGTGACTAGTTCTATGTTCCAGTAGAGCTTGGCAACAAAACGAACAAACAAAGTACTATGTGTTATGGTAGGATGTAATGAGTGAGGGAAATTCCATGTCTTCGTAAAGGCGATTAGACGCTAGGCGCCCCTCTGCTGCCTGATTAGTGCCTAACTTCTTTTACAAAATTGGCAACACTTAAATTAGGCTGCAAACAGGTCTCCATAGCCGCCCACAATGAACATTTCCACAAGTAGTTGTTAATTCTGAACCAATTTCGCTTTAAAATCCCGTACGATATGAATAGCTGTACTCTAAATCAACATTTTCCCAAAGAAAAAGGGAAAATTACCTAATCAATGTCTACACAACGGGTACTCTGAAATTGAATATTTTTTCAAGAGAAGTACGGAACATGCATATAGTAAATGTTTCAGAGGTTAAATCCATTGGCTGGAACTAACGGACCATGTGAATTCCTTCATGAAGGCTAATTGAATTTCCCAATAGCTAGAGGTCGCAAGATCAAGAGACAAGTTCACTTTTTCTTTTTTCTCCAATACCGTTTCCTGCTCCTGTCTTCCTTGAGAAATTTCTTGTCCTTTATTTTTTGAGACCCAGGATGATGTGATCCAGAAAACTGTTCGCAGAACTGTTTCACCGCGGAAAAGTGAATGGCAAACTCATAGCCGTCCCTCATAAATGCAATGACACCAACAACTTTACCCGAGGAATCAAAAACAGGAGCTCCCGATGTGCCACCTGAACCATGAAAGTTGTTTACTTGCACAACTCTCAAGTCTCCCTCTAAATCCAAAAGAGGATCTTGAGGCCTATATACATCACGATACAACCTTTCAGAAGCAGCTACCTCACCGACCACGCAGGAGAAATACAAATTTTTTGGATGACCAATTGAGAAAACTTCTGTTCCAATATTAAGTGTGTCCTCACGGAAAGTAGCGAAATTAGAAGCATACTTCTTTTTTGGCTTCAAGATAGCCAAATCCAATTTATAATGTGCATAAACTACCTCAGCATCCGTAGCATCCTGGACATCATCCACATCATCTTCTTCTACCCAGAACCGCACTTTTCCCCGATTTTCTGGAACAACGTGCGCAGCTGTCACGATAAGTCCATTGGAGTTGAAAAAAAACCCCGAACCATGTCCACCAGGCGGTCCAGGCCCATCGCTGTCATCAGAATCCGATAACTTGCGCCATTTGTGCTTGCCGAATTTGTCTCTTTTAATGCTAGGTTCAGGTTCTGGCGTGTTAGGTTTCAACTCTGTCTCAATTAGTACAACCACCCCCATCATTCTCTCAAAGAATGTTGCCCTTTGTCGGGGGGTAAGGTGCTCACGGCCGGTAGACTCGCGTTCAAAGTCAATCTTTTTTGAACGGCCAAAGTCAATCTTCATGATGTGGGAGACTTCACAGCCAATGAAAATACCAAGTTAGGTTATAAAAAAATTGCAGTAGCAACTACACAGATGAGAGAGAGGGGCATTTAGAGCATGTATTCACACAATTTTTGAATATTTATATTCCTTTTCTCTTTGGAAGAGAACAACTCTAACAAGACTATTGGCTGTGGAGTACAAAACAACATATATTATGCCCCGTACCAGGCAGCACATAATAGAATATTGGAAACAAATAGACGGAATATCCTTTGGATGGGGAGAAACGGAGAGAGAAGAAAAGGGAGACATTTCCCACCATTTTTTGTGAGATTGGATGAGAAAGGGGAAGAACCAATCAAAATATTTCATTTTCGTTCTTTTCTCCCCAATTCTCACCAAAATACTCAATCCAAATGTGTGATTTGGCTAGAAACCAAAACTCTTTCTTTTCTTTTTCTCATGAAATCTCTTCATCCAAATGGGTTTAAAAGGAATATCAGAACAGATTCAGTTGTATCATCCACCCAACAAATTAATTCTGTATTTCTCAGGATAATATCTCATTATTCCGAGTGTCGAACAGAACATGCATCTACAACTGTAACATCCGTAAAGGTAATGTAAGTTAACTTCAGGAGCAATCCTGCAGAAGCCCTAATTTACAACACCACCTCAACGGTTTGAACAGAACATCAAATTCCAATGCCCTAATTTAGTCAACTACATAACACTAATTCCGCAATGAAGACGATAACGGTAAAAATCCTAAGAAATTACAGTAACCCAAACCTAAAACCCAAGGACGGAGCTTAAAAAAAGAAACAGGTAACCCTAATTTCACGTCGCACAAGATAGACGTATAAAAAAACCCTAAGAGAATGTTGCAAAGGATAGTAAAACTCCAGTTCATGCTTCTCTGTCCAAACTTTAAATATTCCCAAATGGGTACCAAATTGACCCAGCAAAACCCTAGAAAAAGCGAGACGCGACCACACACACACACACACACACGTACCTGTTCTTAACGTTCCGGAACCTCTGATCTATGGTGGAGCTACTGAGCTTTGCGGATTTTTTCTGAGATGGTTTTTCTCTGGTGTGTGGAAGGAGAGAGTAACTCGTTAGAGTTCAATGGAGTTAATGTGATTTCAAAGAACAAAGGGTATGCAACGTGATTTCAATGAAATCAAGGGGGTGTTTGTGAAATTACCCTAAAATATACTCCCTCTCCCAAATTATTGGACCCTCTTTCCATTTTGGGATGTCCCAAAATATATGTCACATTTCTAAAAACATCCATCAAAACAGGGTCACTTTCCAGTTTTACCCTTAAAAAGTACTTTTTCCATCTCAAATGGATTGTCTTTTATCTTTTGTTTTCTAACAATTTTTATGATTTTGAAAACTTTGTATAATAAAATTAATCAATCTCTATCAAACAAGATCCATATTGCATACGTTTTGAGTTTCATATAAAAAATTAGTCTCACAAAATTGGTCTCATTAATATCGACTGAACTTAGGGGCAAAACAGAAAAGACAATACAAAGTTTTTACACCCCTTAATAAGTTGGATTCCCCAAAAGGGTTAAACAAATTGAGACGGAGGGAGTATGTTGCCAAGTCAACACAAGTCACAGATCACCATAGCATATAGGGTGGGGCTATTAACATCCCAATTTCCACTACGTACATCCCTATTGCTACATACATCCCGGGGTGACGTGGCAAATTTGCATTTTTGCTACACGTATCTTGATAAATTTCCCAAATTGCCCCTTCTAATTTTTCCCCCAAATTTGAAACAAAAACTCTCCCTCTTCCCTTCCCCTTCCACCAGTGAACTTCCCCATCCATCCCACCCCACACCCATCACCACCGACCCCATCACCAACGCCACCCCGAGATTCTGACCGGCGATCCCC
>JAXBDA010006628.1:0-20153 GCA_036023075.1 Gaultheria prostrata
CAAACTCCATTGAATCAAGGGGTGGCTACCTAAGAGCCAGTTAACTGCAATTCACACTTTTGAGTCAAGCACTTCAGTCGTCTCTGTGGTTCGACTCCGGTACTTCCGGATTTATTGTGCTACACTGATTTGTAGTCCTGCGCTTGGGACGTGTTTTTGAGTCTTAATTTCTATACACCCGGTCGGTCAAGCATTTAACATGCACAAAGCAACAAGAAGAAAATAAAGGTAGAAGCTCTAGACAATCAGAAAGAATAGAGCTACAATCCGAAAAAGCTTTCCCATCCTTGTTGAGAGATTGAACAACTTCCAAAGCGTCCCCTTCGATAATGATATCCGAGAGGCCATGATTCGCGGCGAATACCAGAGCTTCGCGGAATGCAAAAGCCTCGGTGGCTCTGGGCGAAAAAAGACCAGTGAAGGAAGCATAAATCATACCCACAATCTGTCCATGAGAATTACGAGCTATAACGCCAATCCCCACATTTCCATTGGCCTTACTAACAGCCCCATCTACGTTGAGCTTAATAAAGTTGGGAGGTGGAGGCTGCCATACCGGAATAGGAGGAGGTGCAGGTGGTGGTGTATGTGGAGTTAGATTGGCCATGTTAGCTTCTTTAAATTCTGAGCATAGTTTAGTTGCTTTCTCCAAAATTGTGTGGGTAGCCCAGATAAGACCATCGAAGTGTTCTTTATTCCGAGCCTTCCAAATGAACCAACAAATGGCAACTATGAGGGCTTGTAACTCCTTAGCCTCGTTCTGACTTGGTAGTAACAAAGCCATAGGTTCTCTATTCTAACTGTATTGCAAGTGGTGGCTAGCTCATGCGATATAGCTCTTGAACGCCCCACACTGCATCCCAGGATTGAGTCTCCTGATCTCCTTCCCCCTCCCCTCCCCATGTAATAGATTAGGAATTATGAATGACAAAAAAATAATATTCTAACTGTATTGTACTTAAATTATTCCTTTTTTCTACTTCTACATTTCTACTTTTTAAAACAATTACTCCCTCCGTCCCCATTTTATAGTCTCAGTTTGCACTTTTTGCTGTCCTAAAAAAATTGTCCCTTTTCAAAACTAAATGGGCAATAGGTAATGAATTCTCTCTTTTACCCCTCCTTTTGAAATTAGTACTACTAAAAGAGTAAGAAAATGTAATGATTGAAGGGTAAAATGAGAAAATTAGATTTTGAAAAGTGCAATGATTGTGTTCCCTTATTTAGTTGGAATCCCCAAAAAGGACCAAAAAATAGAGACGGAGGGAGTAGTACAAATGTTGAAAACATTTTTTTTTTATCATACAACTATTATTGGTGAAAAAAATTTAAAAATTATAATGTGAATTTATTTTTGTATGGTGCTATATGATAAAAATTTATAAACATTCTTACCGGTTACTGATATCTGACCGAGTTGATTTTTTTCAGGGTATGTTTTTTGAATATTTGAACATCAATGTAAAAAATCAACTCAATCGGATATTGGTAGGGGTATTTTCAAAATGTCTAGCTTAGAAAACACTACTACAAGGCCACCCAACTTAGAAAAAACTCCTACTGGTATTCGATATCCGATTAAGCTGATTTTCATAAGAGTTTGCTCTTTTAATATTTTGAATTTTCATGTAAAAAATCAGCTCAATCAGATAGCGGGAAAAGTGTTTTCAATATCTGACATAACTGATTTTGTACAAGAATCATTAGAAACAAATTTTAAATAATTTGAGCGTCTCCAATTATATTTGTAAAATCCTGAAATGGATCTCATACAATGCGGTATATATTTCGTGTGCACCAATTTGGATGTCTTCAGTTGGACTCAACAAATACTAACAAGATCGAGAGGTAAAGTCAAGTCCAATTCGATACTACTCTCTCCATCCCAAATTGCTGATATTTCTTTCTATTTTGGGATGTCCCAAAATATTTGTCTCATTTCAAAAAATATCCATTAAAACAGGGTCACTTTTCAGTTTTACCCATAAAAAGTACTTTTTCCATCTCAATTGGCTTGTCCATTATCTTTTATTTTGTAATGGTTCTTATGATTTTGAAAACTTTGTATACTAAAACTAATTAATATCTATCAAACAAGATCCATATTGCACATGTTTTGAGTTTCATATAAAAAATTACCCAAAAAAATTGGCCACAGTAATATTGACTGAACTTAGGGGCAAAACAGAAAGGACAATACAAAATTTTCACACCCCTTAAAAACCCATTTTCCCAAAAGGGGCAAACATGCAAATTGGGACGAAGGGAGTAATAAAAAGGTGTAAAGGGTTAAAAAGGTTAAAGCCGGAGTAGAAGTTGTACTGCAAAGGCGTACTAACTACCTGACCATGTGACATCAAATTACTTTATGTTTTTTTTTTGAATACCCAATAGGTGGTTAGTAGCCGGACCCATTAATTATAATTATGACATCACGGTTCGATAACGGTTTGACCGGTGATCCATCCATCCTGTTTTTTTTCCGTTCACTCATCGGTCCGGATTTTAAAACATTGGATTGAAGGTTAACGGTCTCATCATCTGTTTCACTTATTCAGTGTATAGAGTCATGCGTGAAAATTGTTTTTTCAGGAGCATTTTTCGTCATATTAAATTATTTCAGCTGTGTCTCGGAAAGAAGAACATCAAAGAAAAAATGCTGGATGCGTGTATATGAAGTAACTAACCTAATTGCCAACATATGCTGTTTACGTTAATCATTAAAAGTCTATGCAACGTTCCATATTTCTTCCAATCGTAAGGAAATTTCTTCCCTCTCTCAAGTCTCAACATTTTCTTCAATGGAAAATGGTGAGCAACCACTTCTATCCACCTTTGCCGATGAAGAATATCACGTTGGATTCGGTACCGGAATCAAAAACTTTTACAGGGAATTCTGTGTCGAGTCGAAGAAGCTATGGTACTTAGCCGCTCCGGCCATCTTCACATCCATTTGCCAATACTCAATTGGTGCCATCACTCAGGTCTTTGCTGGGCAACTTGGAACTACCGAGCTGGCTATGGTTTCGGTTGAGAACTCCATCATCTCTGGATTTTGTTATGGCATTATGGTATATAATCGCAATTACTCTGCCTCCCTCCCTCCTTATTTTCCAACCGGTAGCCAATGATCACGATGATATGTTCGTTTTGGTTTACAAAAACCATCCCCTCTCTCATAGCAGAGTTCCCAATAAATTCTATACAATTACTACAAACATTTTTTAATCCCTCTCCAATAATTTTTGACTTTTAGATTTTTTTCGTCATGACAAATGTAATTTTTTTGAATTAAAACAAAAAAATAAACTGTTTATTAAATCACCCTTTATTGAAATTCTTTCTTGCTGATAAAAAAAAGGGACGGAGATAGCAGTTGACAATCACCCTATACCTTTTAGTTTCCATTCATGAACTTTAGTCGCTTTCTAAATATTTGCAGTGGGGCATGGGAAGTGCACTGGAGACACTTTGTGGGATAGCTTTCGGAGCCGGAAAGGTCGAGATGCTCGGGATTTACTTGCAAAGGTCGTGGGTTATCCTCAATGTGACTGCTCTGATGCTGATGTTTCTTTACATTTACGCAACACCAATTCTAAAAACCATTGGCCAGACCGACGAAATCTCGAAGGAAGTGGGAATTTTTTCATTGTGGATGATTCCACAACTCTTCGCTTACGCGATGAACTATCCACTTACAAAGTTTCTGCAGGCACAGGGCCAGTTCATGGCCATGGCGGTGATATCAGGGGTGACGCTGGTGTTGCACACTTTCTTCAGTTGGCTTTTGATGCTGAAGTTGGGGTGGGGAATGGTGGGGGCAGCAGTTGTGCTGAATTCGTCGTGGTGGTTCATTGTGTTGGCTGAACTAGTGTATATTTTTTGTGGAGCGTGTGGTCGTGCTTGGACTGGATTTTCATGGATGGCCTTTCAAAATCTTTGGGGATTTCTCAAGTTATCTCTTGCTTCTGCCTTGATGCTTGCGTGAGTTTTCGTTTATAGCATTTTAAAATTAATTTCATTGATTGGCCGTTTTTAAAATATATTTCCGGGAATCTAAATTCTATTAGTAGTTAGAAACTGTTTGGGAGGAATTTGGGGTACAGAGTACCCATAGTGACTTGGGTCACAATATTTCTGTAATAATATCAATTGTGGACCTTCTATAATTTGTATTTGGGATAGGAACCGTATAATTTTTCGGGAATGTCGAGCAGATCATTAATGTAAAAAAATCAAATTAATTTGATATTGGTAGCCATAAGATACCATTTACATGAATGACCAATATCATACGGAGAATTCACTGTAAAACAAATTTATCTAAATTGAGTGTGTACCAATTTTCGATGATCATAATTTTTTGTATTTCTAGCGTGCTCAATATTCTTGACAAAAATGAACGGCTCCGATCCCAAATGAAGATTTCAGAGTACCCACAATTGAGGTTACTATGGGAATGTAGAGACTTGAGTCACTACGGGAACCCCAATTCCATTTGGGAAACTCATTTTCAGCTTTTATTTTTGTCTTTTTGCCTTTTTGAATTATGGTCGTAATAGTATTTGAAAGAAATATATAGAATACATATTGCAACGGTAATAAAAAAAACGAGAAGTAGAATGAAAAAATGTTCTTTCATTATGAGTTTTTGCTCCAATTGTCAAGTTTAGAGAATATGTTTTGCCTGAATAACTTTTGAATTTTGTCTGCCAAACAGCCAAAATGTAAAATGGAATGACTAAAAATGGAAACCGGTCGGCCCCTAATCTTCTAGAGTTCGAGTTTGTCAAGGTAAAGATTTGAAAATATGATCTGGCGTGAGGAAGTAGAAATAAAGATTCTCGAAACCAGATCCTATGACCCTACATCATATTATTTGGCCGTCTATTTCTCGAGCTGGACCCCACATTACGTTGATGTATACTTATAGCCACTTTGACTTATTTTGCCATAAAAAATTAATCATGCTTTTTATTTTTTTGACTTTTTTTTTTATGCCATTCGATATATAACAGTAGGGGTCAGCGAAAGAGTTAGTAAGTTAGTCCAGATGAAGTCTAGAAGCTATCCATAGCCCTAAACCCCAAACTTTTTTGACTTATTTTGTTATAAAAAATTAAGCATGCTTTTTATTTTGTTGACTTGTTTTTATAAAATTAAGCATGCTTTTTATTTTCTCAAAATTTTCTCCTCAAAAAGATACTCATCTCTATCTTCAACCGTTCCGTGAAATGCTAAACTAAACGTTGGATCAGTTTAAAGATGCGTTTCAAAATCGTTTGAATAGAATGACGAGGGGTTTGGTCGAGTGTCATTAGATAGTATTTAGATGAGTTACCTTTCTATAGGTTGTAAATTGAATCTCACGAAAATAAAAATTTCTTTAATTTTTTGGTCACTGAAAGTTTGACCTCAAACGGTACCGTGATTTTTAAGTTGCGTGCACATTGATAGGTTACCGATTATATAAAAAAAATTGTAATCATAATCGTTTGAATAGACATGCATTATCAATTAAGATGTTGTTTTATTGGCACACATTTTACGGTGGAATTCGCCTTGAATAATTATTAATCTCCTTCACGCATAAGTCAAAAGCTCATTGATGTGCAAACTTAGCTAGGTTTAGAGATTGATCACTTTCAATATTTTAGATATAGATTTATTCGGGTCAATTAAAATTTGATTGCTTAATAGGTTATGGGTGGCAATGGTTAAAGCACTTGAATCTCATGTCCCATAATTTTGCAGCTTGGAAATTTGGTACATGATGGCGCTTACTCTTTTTGCTGGATATTTAACTAATGCTGAAGTTTCGGTGGATGCATCATCGATATGGTGAGTTAATCGTTGTTATCTGCATCCTAATTACTAAGAGCAACTTTCAACTGGAATGTTGAATTTTATCACATACAAGCGTAATAATAGTCCATTCTTAAAGACACGATGCAAGACGTTTTGAATCTTTTGATCACAACTTAAAGTAGTTATCTTTCCATTCTAGTGATCAACACAACCATGGTAACTTTTTTTTTGTTTGTTTTTTTAAAGAGAGTTAGTATTATTAGAATAGTTAGATTAGCACTTTGAAAGAGGAGGTAACTCTTGACTTTCCGTCTCCTTGAATCTAAGTGCAATCTTGATGCCGTTGACTCTAATGAATTTTTCCAAATAAGCTTCCAGCATGACTCTAATGAATTTCTATGTAAATTAATCTATGAAATACGTTTACATTTACAAATTCATTTTTTTAATTCTCTTCAAACAACTACTTATATAAGCGTAATTTAACCAACAACTAACAAAACAAAGAAAATGTAGGAGAATGCTAACAAACGCCTATAGCTAGGCTGAGGATTAGTGGACCCGTTGCTTAGTTGTTGATCTACTTCTCTGACTCAAGCGCCTATGGTAGGTTGGGGATTAGTGGACCCATTGCTTAATTATTGATCTACTTCTCTGACGCAAGTGCCTAATAGGCTGAGGATTAGTGGACCCTTTATAGGGCGTTTGAATGGCAGATTTAATTTTGAGTTGATTTATAATGAGGGTGGATTTATCATGAGGGTGGGCCCACCTTCTAAGAACGGTGGATTTGTAATGAGATGTTTGGATGATTTTTTGAGAAGAGAGATTTGGAGGGTGGATAAGAGGGAAAATGACTAAATTGTCCCTAGATCATTAATTTAATTAATTTCATTATAAAAGCATAAATTTATTTAAACCATATTATATATTTAAAAATAATATTTTCAAAAAAAACGAATTATGCTTTACTATAATAAAACTGATCAATTTTTTTGGAAATTCTATTTTTTCAGCCGTTGATCTCCTAAATGCTTCAACCCAAATGCACTCAGATTGTTGGGTTGAGATGAATTTTTAGTTTCAATCCTCGGGTTCCAATTCTCTCCAAAGGACGAAAAAATTTTTTTTGTTTCCTATTCCCCTCCTGTCTCCCACTTTCTCCATTTACTCATTTTTTCCATCTCATCAGCCATCACCAGACCCTTCTCTTCTCTCTCTCTAAACCACTGCCACCATGTCGGCGGCAACCATCTCCTACACACCACTACCGGCCACGCATGTCGCCGCCGCCACCCTCGCTTCTAGATCGTCTCTCTCTCTCTCCCCCTCCCTTCCTAGCACGTCTACACAAGCCGAAGAGCCAGAGATCAAGAGGGCAAAACCATGTCAAAGATGATGCCGGACTTGAAGAGTTTTTACCTGGTTTTGCGTGCGTGTGCGTGCGTGTGTGTGTTTGTCGTTGATCTGTGTTTGTGCATGTCTCTCTCTCTCTCTGATTTTTCTGGCCAGAAGGTATATTTTCGGATTGAAAAGGGGGTGGATTTGGTGAGGGAATTGATGGGTTGCCAAAGAGTAGATTTGGAATGGGACCAGGAATAGAAATCATGGTGAATAGCAAATCACCCCTCATCTTCACCAGCCAAACAGGCCCCTACTTAGTTATTGATCTACTTCTTTGACTCAAGCAGGATAAAGTATTTACATCTATCTTGACAATTTTAACCCTACCTTCTAAATCAGTAAAAAAATTAACAGAAAAAACACTTGGGCAGACGGTAGACCGTTTCCCTCAAATGTGTAATCTTTAGGGCACTAGAAATAACTGATCTTAGAATACCTATACTTTTATTTTTTTTATACTCATTACTCCCTCAGCCCGTAAAGATAGTCCAGTACCAAAAACACATACAATTTTCCGATGAAAAAAATAAAACACTTGCGTGCATAATTTCTTATATTTCTTAACACAAATTAAATTAAAGAATTAATAGAGATTTTTATCCAAAAATTGCACGTGATTTAATATTAGTAGTCTATTTTTGTGGGTCGAGAGATGGAGAATATTAATTTTGGGTGTCACCTTCGATTTAGAATCATGACTCCGTCTCTACTGGATGGAGAGAAGCATGGAAGAGGCTCCATTCCAAAGTATATATGGAAGTGGTAGCAGTAGTGTGGTGGGCCGAATATTCTTGGCCCAGCCCATGGACAAGATGGCTGGGGCTGGATCAATATAGTCATGCACACAATGCAAAAGAGTATTTCATGGGCCGGTATAATTCCAAGAGTAAACTAAAGTACTGGTCGTTACTTTTGTTTGTTCTCTCTCTCTCTCTCTATACCCAGCACTCCCAAATGCTTAAATCCTAGGGTATCTTATGAAAATACCTAAACTTAAACCCCAGGGTACCTCATGAAAGTGCCTAAAACCCTAGGGAACCCTATGAACATGCATAAACCATTAAAACCCTATAATAGGAAAGTGCACCCTAAACCTAAACCCTAAGATATCCTATGAAAGTGCCTGAATCCTAGGGTTCCCTATGAAAGTGCTTAAACCTATGCCCTAGGGTACCTTATGAAAATGCCTAAAATCTGAGAGTACCCTATGAAAATGCCTAAACCACTAAAATCCTATAATAGAAAAGTGCACCCCAAACCTAAACCCCCCAAAAGAATGACCTACCTTAATGGTAACTAAAAAAATGATTTACCTTAATGGTAATTAGATACCTCTTTTGTAGACCTAGAGGTAAAAATCTGAATTCAAAATGAGATCAATTGAAGCATCATTAAAGCTAAAGTAATGCAATGTATCTCTCAAGAACTCCCAAGAGTTCCCCTTTCTTCGATCCAAGTACGTCTTGAGTGATCAGGATATTATCCTTGGTAGATGAACTGGGAATAAAACTGCTTTGGTATTTTAATGTTAGGCATTTGATTTCTCAATTTTGAATCTTTGATCTAAATCTGTTGACTATATTATGGTCTTTGTAGTTGGGGTCTTTTATTCCCGGTCTACTACCTAAGGCTTTCTTTATATGATTTTCATTTCCTTAATAGATGTGCCAATTGTACGTTAAAGTTATAGCTTTTATTTTTTTAAAAACAAACCAGATTCAGAACCAAATGAAATTCGGATTGTTAATGCCATTGAGATTGGCAATTATTTTTTTGGTTATAACGCAAAATTAGTTGAATTTTTGGATCCGTTGCTTGTTGTGCATACAAAAAAGCTTGTTGTTCAGAAAGTCTTATGGCAACGTATACTTTGAACATCTGCAGTTTAAACATCATGGGTTGGACAATTATGGTCGGAGTTGGATTCAATGCAGCGATAAGGTTTGAACCAGACATACACGCCTCCACTAATAACCTTAGTTTTGATTACTAACCTTCAAGGTGTGTGCTATATGTATATTACAATGCAGTGTAAGGGTGTCAAATGAGTTGGGTGCAGCCCACCCGAGAGCGGCAAAAATCTCAGCGGTGGTGGTCGCAGTGACTTCCGCTCTGATAGGTTTTGTTCTCGCATTTGTTCTTATCGTCACTTCAAAGCAGTACCCCTCCTTGTTTTCAACTGACACCGATGTCATAGAGATTGTATCTGAGCTCACGCCGTTGCTAGCAGCAGCCATTCTCGTTTACAATATTCAATATTCTCTCGCAGGCACGTATTTTTTCATTGACTCTCTGCATTGATTCATTTATTTCCCTTTGTTGGTTTCCTATTATTTTTACTTCGCTGGATTTTTTTGAGATTACCATTTCTAATGTGATAAGACTTTTTCTCTGTGTCTTTCCTTGAACATTTTTCATTTTGATTCAAACTTTTATACGTCTAAAATTATTCTCATTCCGAGATCTAAAAAATGAAAGAGATGTGACCGTAACAAGCTTCATTTATAAAACAAAAATAAGCCGAACCCCTTACTTTTATGGCCTCGCCTTTGTCGTCTATTTTGCAGTTTTCTTAAAACGAACGCGGCGATGGGTACGGACTTGATGCGTGAGCCAAAAGTACCCAGCTCATCTCAATTGTCTGTGCATGAAATCAATGTTCCGGATTTTAAATAAACTATTCGCACAAATAGTTCAACCATTGATTTGATGCACAGACGGTTGAGATGCAACGTCCGTGCATATTGCGTACACACGCCTGCGTACGCGAGGTTTTTTTGTTTTAAAATTGTGCCACAGCCATAGTCTTTTAGTTTTCTGACGTCTCTTGTAGAAAAAAATGTCTAAAGAAAAACATAAGTCTAGTCAACCAAATGTTTGCTTTTGTAAGTTTACGTTAATTCACGACACAATGATATCCGGGCCAGCTTGCGTGCTATTCTTAGTATTGACTATATTGAGCCATGATATTAGTGCAGGGGTGGCCATTGGAGCAGGGTGGCAGAGCTCTGTGGCGTATGTGAACTTAGGTTGTTATTATTTGGTTGGGATTCCGACGAGTCTGCTTATGGCTTTCAAGTTTGACATGGGCATTCAGGTACGTACATATTCTTGTTTCTCACTTTTTTTCAATGGTTAGTTGGTGGGTGAGAGTTGTTTGCGGCCATGATCCAAACTGAGTTTGAGCGTCGGGTCCAAATTTTGATTTTTCATAAAAAAGCTATACGACATTCTACAATAAGGTCGTAGCATTTTTGGCTTTGCTTGGTTCCATTTTTCTCCCCTTTTCAAATTTTTTTTCAAAAAGAATCTTTTTTTCCCAATCATTTTTAATATTTTTTACTCCACTCATTATCTCATTATTCCCATTCTTTCTCTATCTCTTTCCAATCATTAACTCATTATTCTTATTTGAACAAACCTTCAAGTTAAAGGCTGGACAAACAAAGCCTTTAGTAGCCCTAAGGTTTAGAATGTTTGGCCTCCGTTGAGATTCATGACCTGATCATGAGGGCAAATTGCTTTCTCATACTTACTTAAACAAACCTTTTGGGTTTGTGACTGTTTTTTTGTCGGTTAGTAAGAAATTAAAATCATATGAACGAGTTTTTTTTTTTTTTTTGAAAATGTCAAATTCTCACTCCAAGCCCGAAGTCAGAAAGATTACATCATAAGAGACATGAATAAACCAAAACTACTAGCATATGACATGAGTACGTCTACAAAGCACTATAGGCTACCGACTCAAGACACACCTGCCGAGGCAGACCGACATTACGTGCAGGCACAGAGTCCTGTCAAGATCTAGTAGTAGAGAATCCCAACGGAAGACCCAGCTCAATCCTAAGCGTAAAGCACAGATGCAATCTAAAAACACTCTATGCAAGGAGGTAAAATAGCACCCAAACGGGGCAAACAACCTAAACGGGGTGAATCTTAAAAACAACAGAACAAAAATAGAAAATAAAAGCAGAACCCCAGCTGTAAAGTTGCCGCCGGATGCCGCCGTGGCGGATCTGGCGGCTTATTTGCCGGAGGATCTCAACCAGCCCTCTCTAGCTCCAAAACTTCGCTCAATCAAATCCCGATGAAGGCTGACGGATCTGTGGAAGGTTGAGGTGTAGGCGGCGAGAGGAGGAGGAGGGGGAGAGGCGGTCAGAAGGTGGGTGAAGGTGGAGAATGGTGGAGGAAGGAGAGGGATTCAAAGAGAGGAAGAAATAGGGAAGAGAAGGGCTGTTGATGAGTAAAAGGGCGGGTGGGGGAGTGGAGGAAAGGGGAGGCGCAGCCCCACCCGCCACCTTAGCAAACCTTAAGAGATGAAGGCTTAGAGAGAAGGCAGAAGGAGGATATTTCTAGAGAGAGAGTCAATATGAACAAGGTAACGAAGACAATCTGAAAGCAATTAATTTGTTTGGATCCATTTTCTTCTCCTTTTCAAATTTTTTTTTCAAAATGAATCTTTCATATTCCAATCATTTTTAACATTTCTCTCTCTACTCATTACCTCATTATTCTCATTCTCTCTCTATCTCTCTCCAATCATTAACTCATTATTCTCATTTCAAAAAATCCAACCAAACACTATCTCAAAAATTCTTCTCAAAAATTTCTTTTCAAAACCCATCCAAACGAAGCCAAAATTTCCTATCCGAAAAAAAAGAAAGTGAAAGTAGAGATAAATGAATAAGGAGGATTATGGAGGGAGCTTGATCCTGTTTCTAAACACAATACTCTTGTTCGGTACCATTTATGCTCTTTAATTTGATCCTAAATTTCTAAGAAACATACATATTGTCAAATTAATTTTGAAATTAAACTTGTTTTTTATGGTTAAATTTTTTCGAGAACCTAGTTTTCAATAAATGACAGATATTTTGAATGGAGAACTATTTTCTCGTTATAAGATATGCCTAGTTTCTGCAAAATATTGTGAATTTTTTTTCAAAAGCGCACAAGTAATCATATTTAAATCGACATTGTTTCAAAACAAATTAAGCCAAAAGAAATTAAGCAGAATTGGTTTAGTCTTAGAAAGCATGCGATATGAAAAGTACTGGAGTAACTTATAAAAATACTATGTTTTTTTATTTATTTAATGCTGTAATGCTACAAAGCAACTTAAAATTGGCTTGTGATTAATTTTTTTTGAAGCATTTATCATTTTCTTATTAGTCATTACTATGAACCAATCTTTTGTTTTTTGCGTAACTGCATCAATTCTCTGTTACCAGGGAATTTGGTGGGGAATTCTAATAGGAACAGTCCTAGAAGCCTCCATTCTCTTGTGGTTCATATACAGAACAAATTGGAATAAGGAGGTACGTACTTCATTACAAGCCTCATCCCAAAATTACAAGTGGTACATTATATTCTTCAGGTGAATGATTTATTGAATTACGACTTTCATTTGTATGCAGGCTTCTATTGCTGGAGACAAATTACAACAATGGAGTGGAATAGTAGATGACATCTAGATGTGGTTGGAACAAAAGACCACTACAATAAATCAGGCATTTACCGTCATTTAAAACTACCGGGAAAACACCATCAGTTAGTTTTCTCGACTTTATTTTATAGCAACCGTCAAGAATGCGGCCATTGTTTTAAGTGGCCGACGCTACGGTCTAAATATATTTATGCCTTGTTTCCCTTGAGCGCCATTTTACAACCTATTCGAATTGGCGGCTCTAAAAATCTTAAGTACTAGAGTAGTCTTAAAATAATATAAGGAAAATCACATTATATATTTATCACTACTTACACATGTTAATTACTTAAAAGTATCTTGATAGATGCATAGAGTTTTTTATTTCTTCGCTTGGGAACCAGATGAGTTTTGTTATTGTTGTTATTGTTATTGCTTCTCGCATTCACAACCATACGACTCTGGCCGGTTTCCTCTCATTTTCATTTGATCTGCCCAATTATTTTTCTGATTTTGAGAGAAGTTATATGTTTGAGTATAACATGTCCTTCATTGAAGAATAGGGATGGGCATAGGGGGTGGATACCACTACCTCCATCCCTCCCCAATCTCATATCAATTTCCATCCCCTCCCCAATCTCCACTGAGAATATTTTTTTAACCTCCATCCCCGCCCCAATGTGAGGAACGGGGATCCTCACGGGGAATCAGGGATCCAAAAGTTCATTCAAAGATAATAAAAGCGTACCAAGTCACTCAAAAGTGCCACTGCTGTTCTTGTTCATTTTCTTTTATTGTTTTTGGTTTCTGGGTAGATTAAAATTTCACTAAAAAATACTAGACCTTGGTCCTTGAGAGTTGAAAGACGAGATGGGGGCCGCTGTGGAAGAGTTGAAATGGGGTAACCCTAACTTTTACAAGTTATAAGTCATAACATATCAACTTATCCGGGAAAAAAAAATTAAAAAATTAAAAAACTTATAATATAATATACCTATATATGTGAACAGGGATGCGGGGAGGGGATCGGGGAGGAGACTGACTCTACCATCCCCTACCCGATCCCCGGAATCTTTTTTCAAAAAATTCCCATACCCTACCCTATCCTCGAATCCCCTACCCATGGAGGTGGGGACTGGTTGGATAGGTGCGGATTGACCGAGATGGCCATCCCTATTGAAGAACCAGCGACGGATTATATTGCACCCAAAAAAGAAAAAGAAATTAACTACCATGGAAGCGTACGTGCCAGGTTAGCCAAGAAAGGTCAACTTCAAGTTGGGGTGAAGTACTCCACAACTATTTATAATATCTCTGTTTCACAAAAAAAAAGAAAAAAGAAAAAAGAAAGATCAACTATTTATACTATTGATACGCATAGTATCATCGATTTTCAATATCTATTTCACTAATTATTCAGAAACATTATACAAATGGGAAGAGGCAAAGCTAATTTTCTAATATGGAGTTGCAAACATTTTTCTTTTTATTTTTTTATTTTTTTCCTATTGGTATCTCGGGTGCAAATTCTAACTCTCACAATTGGGTTCCCATTTTAATTTTCGTAAGAAAAATCAGATTTCTAATTGAGGAAAAGGATCTGCTATTACTGAAGTTAACAAGAATCTCGTGTGCGTATCAAAAATAAATAAATAAATAAATAAAACCCAAGAATCTCTTGTGCCAAAGGAGTTTGGATGGCACTTCCTTGACCTTCTCAACCAGAAGGTCACGGGTTTAAATCTTGCTGTAGGCAAGGTAGTTTTGCAGTGATGAATCATCTCTCTGTGGTAGTTTATATACCCCAAGTTCAGTAGCGGACACATGATTCCTATTGCAAGCGGACCAAATCATATATATATATGTCAGTTATCCTGTCAAGGATCCCGGACTGGAGGTTTTTGGGTATTTTTAAGGGTTTAAAACATGTTTTTGCATGATTCAAACCGTCCAATGTCTTTAAAACATATTTTTAAGGGTCCCCGTGAGAAATCATCCAAAAACAATACCGGGACCCTTAAAAGCTGCTCAGATCAAGCCCTTCCCAGTATTTTGTTATGATGATTTCTCGCGTGGACCCTTAAAAACACGTTTTAAACACATTGGACGTTTTGGATCATAAACAAAATATTGAGAAGGTGGACCCCGGACTCCAGGAGTCCCAGACTAGATAGTTCCTAACACAACTCTCAATATCCGCCGCACTCCACTTCGATTCATTTTTCTTCCTAACCTCTTTAATGGTAGGATCCTCAATCGTGGGTTCTTGATACCCATAAAGCACGAACCCCCAAACCCTAAGGCCAAGGGAAATTAAATGGTTTTTCATTTTTGATTTCCAAAGAGAGTAGTCATTACCATCAAAATAAGGGGGTCGAGAATTTGACCTACCTTCTATAGGACCCATCCTATCCATTGCACAAAACAGGATCAACTCAAGTAATAAAGCAAACAAAGAGTACACAGACTCTGATACAAATTGAAATTATGCAAAGGCAACACAAGTCCTAGAGGGGGGGTGAGTAGGACTATCTACTAAAAAATTAATGATTTCTTGTGAGAGTCAATCACCCAAATTCCATGGCAATTCAAACAAAACAACAAGTGCAATATGGAGAAATCAAAGTAAAGAGACAAGACACACAATATACGTGGAAACTACTTAGGGTCTAAACACCCTAAGCATAAAACCACGGCCTTACTCTACTTCTATTCCACAATTCAAAAGGTTTACAAGTCAAAGCTTAGAAATTTTACCCACAAGCACCTTGCTTTTCCTAACTCCAACTCTTGATGTAACACCCTATGCTCTTTCTTGAATCCATGGACACCACGAGAGACACCGTCTCGATTTCCGTATCGCAACGGCTCCGGATCAACCGACCAAGTAGACTTGAAGGCAACCAAACATGACTTATGAAAAAGATTGAATTTTTATGAAGGTTTTTCAAAACAAAATCAATCTAGAGTCAATCCATTGAGAGGAAAACACTAAATTGAAAAAGATGATTGAAACAAGTTCAAATCATCAAGAACATCAAGTTCATAAAAAGAGAGAAGGGAGGAGACTTTCTCTCTCTAAAAAGTGGACTGATTTTTTATGAAGTGGGTAGCCCTAAAATGAGAGAAGAAGAGTTTATATAGTGCCAATTTCGTGCTCCCAAAGATAGCCAATCAAAACATGACATTTGGCCACTTAAAGAGTTGACTGACGCATGCAAACGCTCCGACAGGATTAAGACACATGGTACAAGGAGGGCTGTTCAAAGACACGCGTCTGCACGCGTTTACAGAGGCTTGGAAACGCTTTTAAAAAGATCTCAATGGTCAAGAATAAAACACGTGTTAAAAGATGCCTTTCAAAACCATGCGTCTGCAAATGCTTGTAAACACAGAGAGACACAAGAGACTAGAATTCAAATGCCTAAGTTAAAATCATGATTTAGGAAATGAATCAAAGCACTTGACTAGGTAAAACTCATGAGACCTAAATCAAGATGATCAATCCTAAATACAAAAATGATATGCATGAATATACCTTTCCGGATTGAGCTTCGAAACACTTGGTACGGTATTGGCTTGATCATGAAGCTTGAAAACTCTTGAGTGGAGCATCTAGACTCAAACCCTAAGCACTCTACCTCCCAAACCCCAATAGCAAATAAAGCTAATTACATACTCCAAAAGGCTTGACATTACCCGGAAAATGCCAACAAACCTAACAAGAGGTTCTGCTAAAGTGACGTAGTGAAAATTACATAAATTAAAAGAGTTCTCTGCGAGCATGTCAGCACTTCGGTTTGCTTCTCTTCTAACATATATGGCTGATAGTGACTCTGCTTTCTGATTTCAAACGTGTAGTATAGACCAACTCACTACAACAAAAGTCAATTTCTATAGCGTGTCAAAAATGCTGTAGAAAGTCATATATAGCGTTTCAGCTAATGCTATGGTAGCCGCCATTATAAAAAGGGTCAGACTTTCCATAGCATTTTTAGCCGCCTATATTTTGTACACCTTCTATAAGGTTTTTTACCTGCTATGATTTGTTATGTTTCCATAGCATTTTTTACCCGCTATTTTTTGTCTACTTTAACAGCCTTAAAACATAACATTTTGGGCTTGGTATTAATTGTACATGTTTTAGTAGCCTTTTGGGCCTGCTATATAATGTATAATTTCTATAGCTTTTTTGACCCGCTATTTATGTTTCACCTTTCATTGCATTCTTCAACTACTAAATTTTCTACAAAAATTTTGTAGCTTATTCCATACCAAGCTCTTACAACGGTAACGACTATGCATTCCATACCAACCCAAGAAGGTATCATGCTCTGAACATCTAAGCGATTAATATTACACAGAAGAAAATAAGTATATTACATGTTCCTCCGAATCATCTACCAAAAAGTGGAGTACAAGCCTTGGCACCAAAATATCAACAAAAAGGCTCCATAGCACTACAAGATCATATATCTATATCTTCATCCAAAATATCATCAAAAGGGCTTCAACCAATTAAGCGATAACCAGCAGTAGCAAGATCTTCAGCAAAAGTCCTGAAACATTCTCTTCTCTATCAACCCATAGACCTACATATGGTAGATCCAATTTCAATTTCAATGAGCCATAAAGCAAGTAAAAACGATAATACAACCATAATACATACATATGTAGGTGAAAGAATGCTCGACATTTAAACTAATTTATCGTTGTGTATAACTAACTACAATAAACAAGTGGGAACAAGAGAAACTGGGGGTGTACATTACAGCCAACAAAGAAGCTATTCAAAGTGTTCAGAAATAGGGTAAAATTAGATACAGTCTATTTTTAGTCCTTCTAGAACATGTTAATATGCTACCATCCTATGAAGCACTGACACTTCTAGAGGTCGCCGTATCGGCGTATCGAACACGGGGACACGTCGAGATACGTATGGGACACGCCACGTGGCGTGTCCCCAAATTTTTTTGAATTTTTTGCAGGGGATGCGGTAGGGGCACGTGGGGGACACGACTGGGGGTCAAACTGTAATTTTCTTGAAATTTTTGGGGGTCAATTTGTAATTTTTTAATTTTCAGGGGTCAAATTGTAATTTTTTAACTTTTTTTGGGGTCAAACTGTAATTATTAATCTTTAAAATTTTAATTTTTTAAATAGTTATATGTATATTAATATATATATTGCCATGTCCCCCGCCGTGTCCGTGTCCGTTTTTTCAAAATTGCCGTGTCCGTGTCTGTGTCCGTATCCGTGTCCGTATCCGTATCCGTATCCGTCCTACATAGTTGCCATCTCATTCTAAGACTTGGTCATCTATCAAGCATACCCTAAGAAACATGGACACAAATACGGACACGACACAACACGACACGACACGGACACGTGAGCCTCGAGGGGAGAATGGATGGCAAGAGGTCAGCCAATCTCTGGTCATAAAAGAAAAAACAAAGTACAAGCTTAGTAGAGCCTCACCCAAAACATGCCCAAAAGAACTAATCAGTCGAGCATCACTTAAAACATACCTAAAATACGCACGACATAACATAAAATGAGATGAATACATGTACAAATGATGAAACTCAAATAAGAACCTCGTTCGACAAAAGCACTATCTTAACAACTAGGTCAAGCCTTGATATCAAGGAAAATGCTGAAAGTTTTGTGCAATTTGGATACAGCTCAGAGAACTCCTCAAAAAATTTGAGACTCTGATTGATATGGTTCGACAGCTTATTATTCCTTAATTATGAGTTCCGAGTCAGCCTTAAACTAATTTCTTTACATACGCGGATAACCTTCCAGGGTATGTGAGTCAACCACAACTACAACTACAGATTGACAAGTACTTGCAAATAGGGAAAAATGGGTACTCAACGTTATCCCACAGCAAGCTCAGGTTTTTAATTGACATTACCAATCAATTAATAAATTCATAAAACCCCTCAAATGCAGCGCTAAACAACTAAGGTGGTCTTTGAAAGGCATCCAAATGCATCCCAAATCTATATGTTCAGTGAGTTGTTCTTTTCCATCAGCAGAAATCTAAGAACCCTAGAAACTCATAGACAAACTAACACTTACATCAAAACACATAAGTGATTGTTCCTTTTGCAATCATAGAGAAACCATAGCAGATAATTTCACAAAATCCTGCTGTCTTGCAATTAAACTACAATAATACATTCATATCAAGCCTAGACACTTGCAAAACCTTGAGATGGTGGGAAAAACCCCAAAAATGGAAAATGTAAGCACAACCCAAATCAATACAATAAACTTTTCAATCAGGAACCCAGGAAACCTATATTGGCACTAATAAAAAATCGAACTGAACCTGTTTATGGCTTCTCCGTTTGACAGCTCCTTGCTTCAATTGGTGAAATAGGTTACGATATTTTGCTTCTTCCTGAGTAGAATTTAGGGATCAGAAGAAAAGAGTATTAGCTAAATACATATAAAAAGAGAAAATAAGAAGAACTTATGAAAGAAGAACTCAATTGTTTGTCCAATGCGGTAGATAAATGGATAAGTTCGTGATACTTACTACAACAAAATTCAGGTATCGTGACAAATCAGTTTCGTCTCTAAAACATCAAATTTCCTCGCCAAACGAATTGGCAAGGAAAAAATTCGTCACTCACTTTCCTCGACTAATGGTCGTCGCAGAAGGAATCTTAGCGAGGAAAAATATATTTCCTCGCCTATTTTGCCAATTGGCGAGGAAATTTTTCCTCGCCTATATGGAACAATTAGCGAGGAAATATTTCCTCGCCTATTCTGACCAATTGCCGACGAAATGATGTTTTCCTCACCTATTCGGAACATTTGGCGAGGAACAATTCGGAACAACTGGCGATGAAATTTGTTTTTCCTCTCCTGTGCGGAACAATTGGCGAGGAAATTTGTCCTCGCCTATTCGGTCCAATTGGCGAGGAATTTTTTCCTCGCCTAAAACCCCTGAAACGAAAAAAACGTTAATTCATTACCCAGCACCTCCGCTTCCGCTGGGAATCGAACCAGCGACCTCCCCTGTAGCAACACGCGACCCTTCCACCACACCAACTTCCTTTTTTTTTTTTTTGAACAACAAAAAATTTATTAACCTTTGAAAACGAATTACAAAGATTAAAAGGATCCAAGCAACAAGGCACCAACTTCCTTTTCAATGCAAAGATCTAGAACTTTTAATATTTATCCTTTTCTACTTGTTTTCACCTCTCTAATTTTTTATTCAAAATCTTTCTATCTAATTTTAGTCCCTTTATAGTATTTCTTTAAACTTGACTATTAAATCTTTTATTGTTATTTGTTTTTACGCAACCCTTCCACCACACCAACTTCCTTTTCAATGCAAACTTCTACAACTTTTAATATATAAATTTTTTTTTTTACTTCTTTTCACCACTCTAACTTTTTTTAAATCTTCCTGTCTAATTTTAGTTCATTTGCGGTGTTTCTTTTAACTTGTTTCTTAAATCTTTTTATTGTTATTTTCTTTTACTGAAGTTTT
>JAXBDA010006629.1:0-20152 GCA_036023075.1 Gaultheria prostrata
TATGACTACGTGATTTTTGGAACACAATCTCAATGCGGGCATTATAACGACTACGTGTGTTGAAAAGTAAATTTTTCCTACGCCACCATTTTACATTTTGCCGTAAGCGAAAAACTAGTAAACTTTCTTCCGAACCAACTTATAAACAATTACGGGAAAATTATTTCGACTACGTGAAGATCAAAATGACTACGTAAAAATAATTTCTAGTCTAGAAAAACTAGGTTAGGGCGTAAGTAAGATAACTTACTAGTTTCCGAAATTTATCGGGCCGAATAAAGCTAGGTTGATTTTTCCGGCGAAACGAACACCGTTTATTTCTACTTTCTTCTTAATTTTGGATTGGAGGGTGGTCGAGGGTGGCGGCTAAGATGGGTTTTTGATGGAGTTTTGGAAAAACTCCAAGAACAAGAAGAACAAGAACAATAAGAACACTAGAACTACCACAAAAGGTGGCAAGTTGTGTGAGGTTTTGGTGTGAGCAAATGATGGAATTGGTGGCCTTGCTATTTATAGGCAAAAATGGGCAGCCTTCTCCCCTTGAAATGGCCGGCCATGGGCATCCCCCATGTGCCATTCAATGAATCAACTTCCTTCATTAATGAGGGAAGTACAATGTTGGTTCATGGAACTTTGTGGTACATGAACCATGTTGGCTATTTGGGGTAGGTTGGGTATAAGTTAGGGCTAGGGTTTTAAATGCAAGCATGTGAAAGGGTATTTCCTACTAGGTTAGTCACTCTTGGTTGTGTAGAAATTTGCATGGCCACCTTCGAATTTTTGGGAGTTTTTGGTACACTAATTTTACTACTTAATGACTAAGTAACAAAGGGTACACACATGGCTATTTTAGGGTCTAAGAAACTAGGTAAGAATCTCCCATAAATGGGAAGATTCAATTCTCCCAACTTGGGTAAGTTTTAGGTGTAGGTTTTTAGGTTAATATGTACCAATTTTGGCACATGTAAAATGTACCAACATGGGGGAAAATTACTCCCCCCTTCTCCCTCCTCTCAACCGGCTCTCTCTCTCTCTCTCTCTCTCTCCCACTTGGTACTTCTTTTAACCAAGTGTGCCAAGTTGGCCTAAAGTACTAAGGTAGGTAGCTTGGCAAGTGGGAAAAATAACTACGTTCATAGTTGGGCATTGAATAGGGTGGTAGGAAGGTAGCTCGGGGCTCCGGGTGGTGAAACGGGTAGCTCTCGACACGCACACGTAGTCTTGCGACTAAACCGCGCGAAATAAATAACTAAAGAAAAATAATTAATTATTAAAGAAAGAAACAAAAATAAATAAATAAATAAAATAGAAAATAAAATAAGAAATTTATTCTATTTAAATTAAATATTGAAATGTAAAATCGGTCGAAATTACGGGTCGTTACACACAACCTAGATTACCGAGTTAAACCGAGTTTGAGACGTGTCGCATCCCCGGAGGTGAACCGAAACTCCATAGCCGCCACCAAGCAAAACTGGAGAGCTATTATTCGCCGAGGGGGGCCTAAATCACCCAATGTCACCTCTATGCCAGATTTGGCACCACAATACCAAAACAGGGGGCCGGGGTGGAGAAGGTAGAGATGGGGGGAGAGATGAAAGGTCGGAGTAGATCTGCTTTGGAAAAGGGGATCGGAAAGAGCGGGCGAGGAGGTGAAAATGGGTGGCGGCAAGGGAGGAGGAATGGAGGGGGAGATGGGGCAGGGAGGCAGCAGCCCACCCCCCATCTCATAAAATCAATGGATTGATCAATTTTAGCAAATGAGGAAACCATTTGCTAAAATCAACCCATAAAAACCATTTGCTAAAATCAACCCACAAAATGGTGCATATATCAGTGTACTTTGAGAACTGTAATGTCTAATTATAGATTTTGAGAACTAACGTCTCATGGTGCATATATGAGAAAGTAAAGTGTTAAAATCATTCCCCTTTCATTTAATACGTCCTTGTCTTATTCTTTATTACTTTGAATTTTTACAACATTTGAAATTGAATGATTTGAGTAGGAGAAAATTATGACATATATTTTGCTCTAATTTATTTCAAATTTCACCTTGAATCCCATTATTTTCGAGATGCTTTGTATCTTTTAGTGGATCCTTCCCATGCTTTATTTACATTAGTCCATCCTAGAGATGCAAGTGGTTCGTTCATCACTGACCTGATGAGAGTTAATAACTTTTAGCTATATAACTAGATTATACTTTTGTTAAGAAACACTGAAACAAGAGGGTTATCATTTACCAAAAAAAGAAAAGAAAAAGGGTTATCATGGATGTTATTTCAGGAACATATATATACGAACAATCTGTTCTTAATGCTTAATTTTGGATTTGCCTCTTTGCGTGATTTTCTTATTGAACTTATGCATGGTTATTTGTGGTTTCTACATCGACTTAGAATGCAATTCCAATGATATTCAATGTCACCTATAGTATAACATGCATGTTTGCATTCAAAATTTTCTCCCTATATCATCTATGAAATTGAGCTAAAATCTAGGTCTTCAATCCTTTTCTTCATATCCCTCTTTGTACAAATTCTCTTATATGATTCTACCTCTTATGTTCTTATCAAAAAAAGAAAAAGGAAAAAGGGGAGTGGGATACATACATCATCTACTTTGATTCTTCTTACTATCTTACTCTTTTTTGGGTGAACATAAGATTGATAAAACTAGGAAATTACCCCACGACATCTTCATGAAATTGGAAGCTAGTCTAAAAACATAGGACATGATTTAAAGATAATTAAGCCCAGCTAATTAGCACGAATTGCTTCCTTTGCGAGGACGTCCGCACATCCATTTGCCAGCCGGAAGTCATATACTATGCCGGATTGAACTTTGGTGACCCATGTGACAAAGTTGAAGGCTTGATGCTTTACTTGCAATAAGTGCACTCCAAAGTCTAATGAACTCTTCAAATGTTGTGGTTGTTATTACTTTCGGGAAATTAGCCTGAAGTCCAAAGGTAGGAGCCCATTGAGTTATTTAGTCCAGTCTAGATTTGGATAATGTGTCGTGTCCATTGATTTAAAAGTTTTAATGTCTAAGGTCCTGGAAAAGACAAAAAAGCCCCGTCTATTTACGCGAGCACGTCTCTTGCTCCTCTCGCCCGAGCAGTCCCGAAAGTGTTACCGTTTGCACTTTGCAAGTTGTACTAATCGGCCCCACTTGTATACAGGTCATGACAATTTAAGCATTGCATATGTGATTATGAGGCTACCACGTGGGTAAGATGGCCCCTACATTGCTGTTCCTTCCGACATCACTCCAATTGTATATTTGTTCACATTCTCTCCTCTCTTTTAGTATACCAAAAATTCATGGGTATTTCTATTAACAGTTCACTGAGATAACAAAACAAAACAAAAAAACAATTGCATTGCAATGTACTTATATATATTTGCATATTTTTATATACTTTTACATATTTCAGTGCACTTTTCAAACCTTAATGACAGCTCACTGGGTTGTTTTTAGCATTTTCCTAAATTCAATTCTGAAAAGTTTATATAGTCCGACTATAGGTACACCACTTATTGTAAATCAAATGAGTTATGTGGAACTCTTTTCAGAATTCCACAAAAATGATCGTAGTGGACTATTATTTTGGAAAGGAGGGAGTATTAGAAATTCACCGGACACTTGAAAAATTCATCTAAGAATAAGCACGGCAATGAAAATGTGAGGAAAATTTCCAAATAATGAAAATTCCCACCCTTTGGAAGACGAAAATTGGTTGGATGAAATCTTCAGAGATGATATTGTTATCTCATGCTTTGTTTTGATAATTGATATTCACTCTCCAAATTGTTATCTACACCCTTTTATTTTTTGTCTTCTATTGAAATTTTTACACAAGAAAATTTCACTAGAAGACAAAAAGGGGGTGGATAACAATTTGGGGGTATGGAAATCACTCCCCTTTGTTTTTTTGTAAAAACATAAACAATTTCAATTGAAATAGTGTTATCTCTTGCCTTATTTTTTCACACAAATTGTACATTTTAGCTGAGATATTGTTATCTCATGCTTTGTTTTTGTAGAAACGGAGTTGAGATAGTGTTATCTCTTGCTTTATTTTTTAACACTAAGGCTGTACATGTTAGCTGAGATACTGTTATCTCATTTTGTTTTAGCCAAGATACCATTATCTCATGCTTTATTTTTGAAGAATCGGAGACTGTTTCAGTTGAGATAGTGTTTTATCTTGTTTTATTTTTGTACACTGAGTCCCTATATGGTATCTTGGCTAAAAATATGAGTGTATATATGCTCCGGTTTGATTTTGCTTTGCTAAAAATATAAAACAAAATTTGAAAACAACTACGACATTTTATGTATTTTGGGGGTCACATTATAATTTTTTACACACTAGTATATGAAATTTTGTGAAGATATAACTAGTAGATTTAAAGGTAATTTTGTGAAGATATGACCAATTGGTTAAGCTAGTAGAGTAAAGTTCTAAAGGCCTTGTTCGTTTAGTAGTTTTAGTTTAGTTTAGTTTTGGAGATAGGGGTAATAAGTGGAGAGAGAATAGGGGTAATAATTGAAAAGAGGAGTAATGAGTGGAGAGAGATAGAGAGAGAAATGAGAATAATAATTGAATATAGGCGTAATAATTGGAGAGAAAATAGGGTAATCATTACAAAACAAAACTAAAACTAAAACTAAAACAAAACTATGAAATGAATAGAGCCAAAGTTATTTCTAACCCGGGTGCCTGTAGCGGCCCTTGTTGGGACCAAGCGAGTACAATTTACTGACTTTGTATGATTAATTGCAGCATATTATGAGAATTATCAAACACTCTAGCTAAGCTAGAACAAAACACTCCTCTTGCAAGCAAAAGGAAAAGCACCCATTGGGCAATGTGAAGAACTAAAAGCACTTGCCAGCCACACATTAATTAACGAGGTTATGAATTTTTTTGAGATGAATAATAGGATACTTGTATTCGGAAGCGGGGCCCTGTAGTGACAACAATTTCCAATGCAATACATGATAACACTAGTACAACTTAAATATACAGTCAGGGGTCTCTCTCGAGAGTGGAAAAGTCTTGCTCGCAAGATATGTCTCCTCTTTGGAGTAAACCCTAGCTCTGCTTTTCTCTACCACCATCCTCCCCCTTTCTAACTTCTACTCTCTCCCTCTATCCTTTCCCTACCCTCTTTCCTTCTCCTCCTTCATTCTCTCTACTCGAAATCTATAACTGCTACTCCATTCTTCTGTTCTTCACACATAGATCTCTTTCCATGACTACCACAAATCTCATCATGTCTGATGACGAATTAACCACCAGATTTCTCTCCTTCAAACTCACGGCTGAAGAACAGAACGAGATTGCTCTGTTTGAAGATGATGTCAAGGCAAGCGAAAATGAATGCAGAAGTAGCCTTTTTGGCAAAATCATATCCCAGAAACCGGCTAATCTTACGGGCTTAAAAAACACCATGGGACTTATTTGGGGTAATCCTAAGAATTTCAGAGTTATCGAAGTTGGTAAGGGCCTATACCAATTTATTTTACCCTCAGAAGTCGACGTTATCCGCATCCTTAACGGAAAACCTTGGTTTTTCAATAACCATCAATATTGTTTCAACTACACACCACTTTGGGTCCAGATTTGGGGCTTACCGATTCAGTTCATGTCCACAGAGGTGGGTCTTAAACTAGGCTCAAAGTTTGGGACCGTCGAAGATGTTTCAATCCCGATCACAGGCAGCAAAGATGGTCGTTGTATCCGTGTGAGGGTCTATTTGGATATTACTCAACCGCTAAAGAGAGGTTGTATGGTGAAGCTCGCTTCATGCAAGCCTTTCTGGGTAGAATTTCGCTACGAACGCTTGCCCACGTTTTGTTGCTACTGCGGAATGGTAGGGCATGATTTTCAGGGGTGTGATAAGCGTTTTTTCAACATGGAAAACGATGAGCTGAAGGATATTGAGTATGGAGCTTGGATTAGAGCCTCTCCGGCGACCCGATCTGGTTAGAAAAGTTCCACTTCAACGCCGGCAACGCAACGCCCGGCGAGCGTCCCAGACACGGCAAGTAGCGGTGATTCCGCATCGCAGAAGGGTAACCGTTCACAGAATTCCAATTTGAAAAGTGTTTCCAAAGATACCGTAGCGCCAAAATCGGGATCATATCCTTCTGATCTGGCACACAAAGAAATGTTGGCAGAATCTCGGATTATGGAGAAATTATCGGGACCCCTTCCCCTTTCCACGCTCTCCCCAAATGACATTACCCTTCTTCAAGAGAGGGCTCTGCAAATTTGGCGCCTCTCCAAATCAAAAGAAACCCAAACACCTCTAACCTCTCTAGATAATACAAGCCTTACCCCCTTGGCCCTTTCAATTCCCACTACTATCCAATCTCTGCCTATAAGCCCAACCCACGATCCCCTCTTAAAAACCCACCCCATAAATACCCAATCAAACCCAATCAGCCCAACAAATCCCAGTCCACTAAACCCCCCAAAAAGACCAATATCTTAACGCCCAGAAGCTCAGAAATAATTACCAGCCCACACCTCCTTCAGTCAAAAACATCCATCCACCCAAACCCTTCTTCTAGCCTCACAACAAAAAAACTAACCCTTCCTCCTCCCATTACCCATATTCTCAGAGAACCCACTTCCATAAACGATAACACCCAATTCCCTAACCCTTCCCCTTTAGCTTCGGGCACTTCTCCCTATCCCGACTCTCTAACCCTCTCCTCTGATCTCGAACTTATCGATGCTCCCATAACTATCTCCACCACCAAAAAACCCACCCAAAATCGAACAGGATCTAAGAGGGGTACTTTTACCCGTGTTGATCGGAAGATCTCTCAAAATGCTCCCAAGGAGAAGAATCCAACTACTACGGCTCAAAATAGCGCTACTCCTCTATCTTCTACTCCGGGTAAGAGGAAATTTGAAGTTACCGACCCGGTTTTGGGGGCAAACACGATTCTGAATCACAGCATTTAATCGGGTCCGGGCAAAAAACTCAAGAAAGGAGAATCTCTTCTCAATGATGGGACGGTATCAGATGTTGCAATGGTGGAGGCGACCAACCATAATGGTCCTCAATTGATCAATGAAGCTAATGTGTTGGAATGTTCAGGGCATGGGGAGACCCCTAACATTCCACCAACTGAAGGAGTTTTCGCGACTCCACTCCCCCTCCCTGTTCTTCTTATCAGAGACGAAGAATGGGGTGACTCGGCTAGAGGTGGTCAAACGTGCATTGTGAATGGATGGGTCTCTGTGGGTGGATCCAGTTGGTTCAGCTGGAGGCTTGGCGTTATTTTGGAAAGGTAATCACACTGTAGAATTACAGCGTATGTGTTCCTGGTTTATTGACGTCAAGATTCTTGATAATGATAACAATACTAGTTGGAGACTATGTAATGTCTATTTCAACTCAAAACCTGAAGTAAGGAAAGTGCAACGAGAACAATTTCTGCATTATAAGGCATGTTTAGGTAATGATTGGGTTCTCTGGGGAGATATGAATGATATTGTCAGTGCGGATGAGAAACGCGGTGGCCATCAACCACAACCATGGGAAATTAGGGGATTTCAAGAATTTATCGACAGTTGCCATCTTATTGACGTAGGCTTTTCTGGATATCCCTTTACTTGGCAAAACAATCGTGAGGGAGAAGGCTATATTCAGGAACGTCTTGATAGAGTCTTGGCTTCACCTCACTGGAGAACCCGTTTTGGTGGCGCCAAAGTGGAGCATTTGAATACAGTGGGCTCGGATCATTGTGCGTTATTGCTGCACCTTAACTCTATTGGGACGCAAAATCGAGTCCCTTTCAGATTCGATTCTCGATGGGTAAAGGAGGAGGATATGCAAAATGTAGTACAGCAAGCTTGGAAGACTCGGGTTCAAGGCTCCCGTCTTTTCACTGTTCACCGCAAGATTAAGGAGTGCCGCTTTTCCATTCAAAATTGGAAAAAATGGAAAAAGCTCAACTCAGGCCAGAAGATCACGGAAATACAAAGAGAAATTCACGATCTCCAAAGCGGGAATCTTCCCCCAAACCAGACTTCAAGTACTAAAAGGGCAGTTACAATAAGAATGGGATAAGGAAGAGGAATTCTGGAGGCAAAAGTCTCGGGTTAATTGGCTGCAGCAGGGCGACAAGAATTCGGGGTTTTTTCATGCATCTGTTTTACAACGCCGGACAAGAAATCGCATCACAGGAATAGAGAATTCCAATGGAGATTGGGTTAGCAATAGTAGCTGAATTTCATCAGTATTTTCAAGAGCTTTTTATGGCTAATCCGGCTTCTGATATGACCGATACCGTGGCAGCTATCCCATCAAAAATTACCTCTCGCATGAACCACAATCTTACACGCCTAGTCACGACAGCAGAGGTTCATGAAGCACTGATGGCAATGCCTCCCACTAAAGCCCCGGGTATTGATGGTATGCCTGCTCTCTTTTTCCAAACCTATTGGCATATCTTGGGCTCGGATATAGTTGCAGCTGTTCAAAGTTTTTTCCACAGCTCTCACTTACTTCGTAGCATTAACCAAACACTTATCACCCTTATCCCAAAAATAAAATGCCCCACCAAACCTGCACACTTTCGGCCGATCAGCTTATGCAACGTTGTGTACAAGCTTATTACCAAAACACTTGCTAACCGTTTGAAGACTGTCATGCCATCCATAATTTCCGAGAACCAAAGTGCTTTTGTTGCAGGGCGCCAAATTTCGGACAACATTCTAATTTCCCATGAAGTGATGCACACATTGAAATGCCGGCGGCATGGGAAGAAGGGCTGGTTTGCACTAAAATTAGACATGGCCAAAGCATATGATCGAATCAAGTGGAGTTATATTGAGGCAGTTATGAGAAAATTCGGGTTTGATGAGACTTGGATTAAATGGGTGATGAATTGCGTGGAGACTGTTTCTTTTGCTGTAGTGATTAATGGTGACAAGGGAGAATTCTTGCAACCACAAAGGGGAATTCGACAAGGCTGCCCACTATCCTCCTATCTCTTTATCCTATGCGCTGAAGGCCTTCACTACTTAATTCAAAATGCTGTTAACTCTGGGGTTATGAAAGGTGTTAAAGATTAGCCGAGGGTGTCCTTCTATCTCCCACTTGTTCTTCGCTGACGACTCGGTTATTTTTGGGGAGGCTACATCTACAAACTGCGCTGCCATCAATGAAATTTTTCACAAATATGAACGCGCGTCGGGGCAGCTTCTCAACCGGGATAAGTCATCTATCTTTTTCAGCCCCAACACTGTCAGACAGCAAAGAAGCGACATCGCCCAAATTCTCAATGTTCGTATGGATAGGGGAGGTGGAATGTATTTGGGCTTACCATCCATCATAGGGAAATCAAAGAAAAGCGTCTTCGCATTCGTCAAAGAACGTGTTTTGGCTAAACTACAGGGGAGGAAGGAATCGAAATTAAACCAAGCTGGGAGAGAGGTATTGCTCAAGTATGTTCTTATGGCTATGCCAAACTACGTGATGCAATGTTTCCTATTGCCGAAGGGTTTTTGTCAGGACTTATGTAGAGCCATCAGTAGATTTTGGTGGGGAAGCAAAAGTGGGGAAAATAAACTTCATTGGATCAGTTGGGCGAAAATGTGTGATCGCAAAGCTGAAGGTGGACTGGGATTTCGAAATCTTTATGATTTTAACCTAGCCTTTCTAGCCAAACAGGGATGGCGGCTTATTCATGGCCCTCCTACCCTTCTCCAAAAGATTCTCAAAGGCAAATATTACCCGAACACTTCCTTTTGGGATGCCCATTGTCCGGGGACAGCTTCTTGGGCTTGGTGTAGCATTGTAGCGGGCAGGGAAACGCTTCAAAAAGGATGGCGGTGGCGTGTTGGGGATGGACGCAACATCAACATTTGGACAGACCCATGGCTACCACGATCTTACTCTTTCCGTGTCCTCAGCAAAATTCCAGATTCTCCCTCATCGCTTGTAATTGAGAAGGTTTCAGACCTCATCGATGAGGATACACACTTTTGGATAGAAACCCTCATCAGATCAATTTTTATACAAGACGACGCTGACACAATTCTTTCTATACCCATTAGCAGTCGCAGAATTCCCGATAAGGGGTTGTGGCATTATACGACTGATGGAAGTTTTACGGTTCAGTCTGCATACCATTTGGCTAGCTCGCTCAGTTTTCCAAGGCGATCTCAAGAGAAAGGGGAACCAAGCTCGGGAGGACACAGTAATACGAAGTGGAAAAAAGTCTGGACAATCCCAACCCCAACCCCGAACAAAGTACGACATTTTATTTGGAGATGTCTGCACAATGCTATTGCAGTACTTGGTAACCTTTGCCGGCGAGGTATTGATGTCAACCCTCATTGTCCCAGATGTAATAAGGAGAACGAATCTATTGAACACTTATTTTTCCGGTGTAAGGAGTCCAAAGCGGTATGGAAACTCCTCTCACTCCAAGGCGTCTCCTCTCAAGCGTGGAAGAATATTACGTTTGCTCAATGGTGGTCTTTGTCACCATTGAAGGATTCTAGCCGCACTAATTTGGATTCCTTAGCACTTGCGGCCTTCATTTGTTGGTTCATTTGGAAGGGCAGAAACCTTTTCCACTTCGAGCATCAAGTTTGGACTCCTTCGGAGATTATTGAGAAATCCTTTAAGTCCTGGAATGAGTATCTCCATGCCCATGATTTGGAACAAAATGTGAGCCGCACTGTCCCACCTGTGCCCACACCGAAATGGCTTCTCCCCCCATCTGGAGTGATCAAAATTAACAGCGACGGCGTATCAATGAAGGAAAAGGGGTATGTGGGATAGGGCTAGTTGCGCGGAATGCAGAAGGTTCTATCCTTGGTGCTGCTTTTGAATCTTTCAATGGCCGCTTCTCTTCACGCATTATCGAAGCCATGGGCTTCCGCTTCGCTTTAATGATGGCCAAGGAATGGAACTACTCTCGAGTCATAGTGGAAGGTGACGCGTTGCAAGTAGTCCTTGCTCTCAATAAGGAAAAGATATATGCGGATTGTGACTCTATAATTCAAGATTGTCTAGATCTAACATCTTATTTTTCGTCTTGTGTTTTTTCCCATGTTAAACGTGGATGTAACAGGGTAGCCCATGTTGTGGCTCAGCATGCTCTGTTAAATGTTAGGAAGGCAAGTCTAAGGGATAACTTTCTCCCATGGTTATCCGACCTAGCTCTCGTTGATGTTCAAGCCTCTGGCCCCTCTATTTTGTAATAATACACCTATCTTTTCGTGTTAAAAAAAAAAACTTAAATATACAGTCACATTTGAACTGACTACTATACAAGGAAATATGCTTGATTCTCTTACTATAAATAGGCCTTGAAATCCTCCTATATATCAAATCTTCCTTGAAATCATCCTTTCAAATCTTTCTTGAACGTCTCCTAACAAATCCTCGTATAATTAACGTCCTGCAAATCCTCCTATAAATCTTCTCTGAATTATACTACTTCAGATTCGTAGGCTCAATTAATTGTGATTTGATTGCTTTGACACACGTCATAAGTAATTAAGCATCCAAATACAAAAGTCAAATCTTAGCAACTTGAGAAATGTCATCTCAAGTCAAGACTAAGGTGGTTCACGAGGAATCAAATTCTCGTCGGCCCGTTTGGATGGGGTCATAACAGACCCTCTAGCGCCCCTCTTAGTTTGTTTGGCCCCACTTCCATGCCTTGGTTTTTGGAGCATTTTGTGCACCCTCCATAAATATGATTGGCCATAAATATGGACCCTCAGCCCTCCTTAAATATGGAAAGGTCAGACCCTGTCCATATTTATGCCGGGCATGCTAGTTACTATTCTAACCCTTTGCAATTTGCTTCAGATCAAAAAATAAAATATTCACACATATAATTTTATAATTTTTTGCATCAAATTAAACTTCTAATAGAGATCTATAATTCGATACAAAAAAGTTTGAAATTTTTTATACTTTAGAATTTTACATTGTTGACTTGTTGAGTTACTCTGCAATATTTTTCGGATAAAAAATTAAAGTACTTCCGCGTATAATTTTGTATTTTTTTTCACCAAATTAAACTACTACTAAAAATCTTTAATTCGATGCGAAAAAACATATTATGTGGAAAAAATTCGATGCAAAAATTGTATGGTACGATAAATTACAAATAATTAAATTAAGTTCATTTTACAATGCATTTCACAATTAAAATTAATTTTGAGATTTAACTCTTTTAACTAATGTATAAACATTATAAGGCATGCACAAGGGCAATCTTGTCTTTTGACAGTTTTTTACATCATCCATCCACTTTTATCCCCCTTTTTAATACCACATCCAAACCATCTATTTTTCTATCTACCCTTCATATACATCACATCATTGTGGGTCCACCCTCCATATCTAATATCCCTTACTATTTAATCCCCAAAAACTAATACCCCATCCAAACTGGCCGTTTGGTGGAGGAGGACCAACCATCCTTAATTTGTAGGACACCCGTCTTAGCTCGTGCACCCCACATTTGTGTTGTACCTCCTATTGTCCTCTTCTGTTGAAGTTGTATACTTTGTTTGTGTCCTTCAACATCTCTTAATTCCTGCATTTCACTTGGTAAAACATTTGAGACTTCAAACACTTGCAGAAAATTGGATACGGTGGAAGAAATAGAAGCTAGCTATCACTCCCAAATTCAAAGATTGATCTCTCACGATCATACGAATTGCCACTCACTTTAATCTTCAAAGATTTTGAAGCAATTGTAGATGCATCCGTGCATCTCAAATGCAAATTCTTGCAAAACTCAGCCGACTCGATCTTATTTTGATCAGTAGCTTCATCGAGGTACAAAGGCTTCCCAGATATACTTCCAAAAAATAACAAAAAACGATCAGCTTGGCAGAGAAAATTGTTGAGAGAGAGAGAGAGACCTGCAAAATTTAGCTGTTTCCTGGCAGTGGACGGCACGTCTCTCTGGTCCTCTGGAGCTTAAAGCATCCACAAAGGTCAAAGGGCAAAGAAAAAGAAGTCCCAAAGATGTTGATTTCCATGCAAAAGACTTGACAAATAACCAGTCCTTGGCTTATTCTACCTCACATTCGCTGTCACTTCGACCTTAAAAACACTCTCTCTATACTAGCTTTTTGAACGTTACAGTGACAAAGGTTTAAAATAGAATTGCATAGTGCCAAATGATACGTAGCGGAAACTGAGTGTCATACGTAACATGAATTGCTGATACGAGTGTGAATTTTGATAGCGAAGGTATAACGGGGTGTACCGGTATTGCAGGTCTGAAAAACCACTACGCAGCAGCCAATATTTAAATCCTCGACTCCCGCCGTCCCATTTTGTTACTCTTTTTGGGGATTTTTAATTTTTTTTAAGGAGAAAATTGGTTCAAATTTCCCTTATTGTATTTTGATTCTAACATCCATCCCTCCGTCCCATTTTGACCAAAGTGGAAGTGGGACATCCACTTGCATGTCCATGAGTTTTTCTACTTCAAAATGCACTTTCGGTTTTGTTTCCATTCCTGAACCGAATAATTTGAGTAATTATTTGGGGTATCATCACATAATGTCCATCAAACAAATTATAGTTAATGTGAATACTACGAGACGGTGTCCCATGACCAAAGAATAATCGGTCGAACAATTTAGGCTCCCATCACGTCATCACTATGATACTAACACTAGCGGGGTACTTGTCCCCATGTCTCAATAGCTCACCATAAATCACTTCTTCTCTTACCTACCCACAATCACGAACGCGTGCTACCTACCCTCTTAACAAAATGGACCTCAAAAAGTACTCGGTAAAGAAAATGAATCTACAGAAAGTACACTGATTTTCTGGGTTTCGTAGAACTTTCAAATTAATTCAATGCATTGATAAACTAAAATAATTTATCAGAAATTATTAATTTACCAGAAATAAAAACTTAACTAACATGTACTGTTGTTAACAAGCTTAAAAATGCAAATTGTGACAATATTAGACCATCTCAAGGTTTCTTCGAATATTATTTTTATTATAGTTTAATTATACAAAATATTATATGTGTCTTTATCTATCATGCCATGGATATGAACAATTCGGTTTTCCTACAAATTCTTTGCATAATTTGAAATCGAAAATGCCATCTTAATTGTAGCAATAGCAACTGATATAACTAGTATAGATGGGCTGTTAGAGGATGTACCATAAAGACATTTTTTCAGTTAAAAAGCCCCACAAATTTCAGGCTGAAGCACCTACCCCCATTGAGCATATGGTAGCTGGGGTTTCACTGAATAATAATTGAATAACAGCTTATTGGGTTGCCGTTAAGACTAAAAAAATGTATAGAATTACGTAGAAAAAAATATATAACTTGTGTGAAATCATATTAAAAAGTTGTGTCGCCCCACAACTCTTTGACCTGTGTAAGAATATACTCCCTCCGTCCCAAAATGATAGTCCATTTTGGGACTGCGTGTCATTTTCAACGGCTTATATCTTTTAATGTGAGCCTCAAAAAATATGCATTATGGATCTTGTTTGATAGATCTCATTGAGAACTTTAATACGGTGTGAAAAAAATTCAAAAATTATTTTGATAAATACATTATTTTTTAGTTTGTAAATTGCACGTAGTTTCGTAGTGGACTATCAAATTGGGACGGAGGGAGTATGTTTTTACCTGTAAAAGTTTTTGTACTCTTATCGATAAAATAACTCTTACCGCTTAAAGAACTATCTTATGGTTAATCCAGTGAATTGATTTTAAAATTTTCCATAACAACATTAGCTAAAAAGGACTATAGTTTCAAACTAGCAACGAAACACTACTACAAATTGGCATAAAGATCACGATCTAAAGGATCGTAGTTTCAAGTTGCAATTTAATGCACCTATTTTATTTTTACTTCTTCTTCTACTATGTTATTACTGTCTAAAAGGCCACCAAGGAGTCCCCACTTATACATCTTCTGCCTGACATTCCACTATTCCCTCATTCTTCATGGAAGGTATGTACTGTATAACCTTATACACCTACCCTTTACGGTCACCAATCCCCACATTCAACTACAAGACACATGCATAGAGTCAAATTTTTTTCTTTTTTAAAAAAAAAAAAATTGGGAACATTATATCCTATTGTATTTACATCTGATGGCACCGTTTGAATTGCATCGAAGATAGTAATTGCCGTTCGTGCGGACCCAGCAACGCAGTTTAATTATAAACACGCACATATCTCGGGTAGGATTCTAGAGAGTATCAAAGTTAGGACTTTCCATAGACATCATCCTTAAATTTTTACCAATTAACTGTTAAAATGGAGTATCTACTTTTAGGCTAAACTTAAAAACGTATCAACTTTTACCAAATAATTTTATAAAATGAATGTACTTATTAAGAGATTGTCAAAACTAAAATACTGGACTCTTAAAGGGGACTGAGGAATATGTATCAACCAACTTTCTAACGACATAAGTTTTGAAAGATTTCAGGAATCAAATAAGCCTGTAACTTATTACTCAAAAAACAGATCGGGTGCATGGCGCATAAAAATCGAAGACCAAGTTTTTCATACACATTCTTCAAATATATATAATGCCCCATAGACACAAAGTTAATGCCATACCTAATTTTGTTAATTATGTTGATTCTATACCCCATAAACACCAGTTAATGCCTCATAGACACAAGTAGTAACTTACACTGAATAGTTTCATAGCTTCACCTTGCCCGCGATGCAAGAAGTCCACTTATACCTATAGTATGTAAGACACAATCATGATCCTGGTGGTCGTGAACATCGGATGAAGAAAATTTGGGTTGAATCTTGGGCCTATTACACTCTTATTGAATTTCCACGAGAGGATGACTATTACCCTTAAGACAGTGCTCCAAGCACGCCTCTCCTTCTCATAGGCATGATCTTTCATTCTTCCACTATTTGCATATTCTCTCAATTTTACTTCTTGTCTTTCTTTGTTTATGTGTTCTTATAATCCTTGTAATAAAATCATATTTTGAAGACATATATAGTTCTAACAAATTCAAACACAAGAACTATTGAGATCATATGAGAGAGATAAAGAGAGATGCAAGAAGTCTAGTTAGACCTTAAAATAGGTAAGACACGATCATGATCCAGAGAGAGAAACTCCGTTTTTTTAGTTTTCGATAGGCAGCTAAGAGTTGATGGGGAATTATTGCAATCTTGTGATAGTTTTCTTTAGATTATTAGAAGTTTTTATTCTTATAAAGAAAAACAAGATAGAAGTTGATCAGTTTGATGCTAGTCAATGTTCACTTATGTTAGATCAACAATACCTAGGTTTTTTTTGTTTTTCGCATATGAAGTTATGAACCATAAGTTTTCAAGGTCGAACAGACAACGAAACAAAGGTTAACAGCGGAGGACTGCTCACTTGACAAGCCTAGCATGGAAACCACTCACCCGTTGCTGATCGAAAAACATAAGTACTTTCACCCCCTCGAATAATCATCTCATAAAGAATCATAACATCTGCAAAACGATCGAAAAACAATACAAAAAACTAAGTTTAGAAACGATTAATTAGGGCTTGAAAAGATCACATCTCTTGTAAAAAGATGAAAGAAGAAAATGAACCTGGGATAGTCCTTAGTGCCATGAGGGTATCCATGGGTTCTGCCCACTTTGGTAAGGCTTCAAGCTGTTTTTATAGATGATAAGATGAAAGATCTTCAATGGTTGATACGTGTGACTTGTGTACTTTTTTGAAATTTTTGATTTATTTGCTACCTCTGGCACGTGAGAAGGGGCTTTGACTGATGGGTGTGGCAAATACATCAGAACTCAGAGCAAACCCGTGCATGTCCTTTCTCTATTGCTAACAATTAATCTTCCCCAAATAAATAGTAAAACAAGCGGAGAGTTCTATTTTTAATTTATCTGTAGCAGTTAATTAGTGAAACTTGTACGATCCTTTTATAGGAAAATAAAAAAGAGTTTTATTAATTTACTAGATGGATACATATCACAATCATAAACTCGCCAGAAGTTCGTATAGTCTGTAATGTTGTATTAAAACGGAGAGGACCAAGGTTTCAAATAATAGTTTCGGGTGTTATGGGTATCGAGAGTATCTAACGATACCTAATGGAAATCAGTTGTAACGGTCGTAAATTTTTAGAAATTATCATTATTTACCAGAAACAAAAAAAAATTTATATTAAGTCAAGTATTGGCGTAATGGTCGCGAAACAGACTGGAATATATATAACTGGAACTAGCCAAATACAAATGCAATTTTTCATTCCACTGGTATATTTGAGTGTAACGGTACCGCAAAAGTAAAAAACTGTTACGTAAAGGCTGATTTTTAAAACCTTGATCATCACCACCTCAGTCTCAAATTGTTGAATATTCATTGTCTTTCAGATATGTTATACGATGAATTCGTAATTGTTCCATAAGTAGTTGCTTTCAAATGCTAGAAATTAATAAGATACTATTAAGAGCATGTTTGGCCGCCCACTTTTTGATTTTTCCACTTCTCATTTTCTATTTTTGGGTGTTTGGAAGCCTTGGGCAAAACAGCTTCTGGCCAAAATGATTTTTCCATTTCTAACAAAGGAGAAGAGAAGTAGAAAAGAGGTCAGGACCTCCTTTTTGATTTCTCCTTCTTGATTTCTCTCATCTCTCTCTCCCAAAATACATTCTGCACATTTCTCTCAAACACTCATCCCAAATTCAAAAATCATTCTGGCCATAATCCAAAAAATCAAAAAGCCAAAAAGTTAAAAATGAAAATCTGAAAAGTAGGCTCCCAAACACCCTCTAAGAGATGTCTAATTTCATTTTATGTTAAAAAAAAAGTCAATGCAGGATGATGTGATTTTTCTGAACCTTAAAAAAAAAAAAAAAAAAGGTTATGTCTATCATTATATTTCCATTAAGCTAATAGAGTTACAGAATTAAAACAGAGTTTTCTGAAAGGAAAAATTCAATAATGAGACATTAGAAGAATTATCTCACAGTGACATTGTGCACATTATAAGTAAATGTGATTGTCATTTTTTTACTTGCAAAATTAAATCAAACTAGAATCTGAGGAGAATGCATTTTTACTATTTCCCGTTACTGGATATCAATGAGATTAATAGATTTGTAAAAACAAATAATTTTTTTTATAAAAAAAAAAGGGTTTAAGTGCTCGGTTTACAGATTAATTTTCTTTTTTGTGGGTACTTCGGAAATTTAATTTTACGTGCTAATGAGGTTGAGTGGGAAGTGAGTGAGTGAGTGTGTGTGAGAGGGGAGAGAAGTTAGATGGGAAAATGCATGGGATCATGTGAGTTTGTGCGTATACTGTGTCCATCAACAGAACTCCACGCAAACCCCACGAGCACAGCTACCCTCTATTACACTGCTTCACTTTTCCACCGTTCCCTTCCCACAAACGCTCACCAACAACCATCCATTTTCTCCTATTTTAGGAATGACAACAAATCACAGACTATAATGACTTGTCGGTGGCCAAATATTGTGCACAACCAACTCCAATTGGCTGCTAGGACTCCTCTACATTATTTTATCACTGCCCACCTACGACATTTCTCGACTTCACAGTAGTGGTACATCCACTCTGTGGACCGGAGCTTGACTTGTGTGCACATGTACTCCGTCCTTCCCCTTATAGTGTTTAAATTTTCATTTTGGATTGTCCCTTAATAAGTATGTGTTTTGAAAAGTTAGTAAGTACATTTTCTATTTTACACTTAAAAGTAGATTCCTTTTTGAAAAGTTAGTGGGTATTATTATAATGATAAGGGTAAGTGGTGGAAAGTAATGTAAAAGTTGTAAAACTTGATGTGAAATAAAATAAGTTGGATTTACGATGCTACACACTTAAAAAGAGACGAAGGGAACCAGAGGGGTTGATTTTTGGTATAATTGTAGTACTTGAGGAGCTCTACGCGGTGGACGTATCGGATCTTCGGAATGATGCCGGCGAGGCTCGGAAACCACTGCGCAGGACATTGCTGCGAAGCACCTCCCCCTGGTCCGAGACGGAGGGAGTATAACATATGTGTTGGGAGTTGCATTGATCTGCCACGGCGTGCACAAAACCCAATATTCTGGGTAGTAGCAATAGAGAGTTCACATATCACTTGGACCCAATATAATTTGGATGAACTCAGACCAACTTACCCACTTAAAAGCTTAAGCCTATAAATTGTAAGTCTTTGACATTATATTGAGACCCGACATCAACTTTGTTTTTCGAATGTGTGGACGTAGATCGGTAGGCCCATAGTATGTTTGGCAGCTTATCGGGCCACTAGCCCTTCTTTCTTTCTTGTCTCTTCTTGATCCCCTTAAGAATATGTATATAGTTAGAAAATGTTTGAGTATGTAATCGAACTATACATATATATCTCTAACAATACGTATTCAAACATTTTCTAACTATACATATCTAACAATACGTACTCACATTATCAAAAGAAAGCTCTATCTTTATAAAAATAACGCTATTTCTTTTTCTCTTCTTCCCAACACAACAGCTAGGGTTTTTTTGGCCGCCGTGCCTCCCCCCCGGCGGCCCCTATCCTTCTCTCTCTCTCCATCTCTCTACCCTCCACCTTCCCATTTTTTGATCAGCAATAATACGAGATGGTTGGCGACGCTAGAGCAAGTGGTCATTACCGGAGTTATAGATCTTGACGTGTGGGTTTCTCCTGACTGTTTTTGGGGGGCCGAAATGGCGGTTCCTCGACCGTCCATGGTGGAGTTCTTGGATGGTGACGGGGTAAACATCGGTATGGTTTCTCTCTCTCTCTCACACACACACACACACACACCTCTTTTTGCCGACCCCCTGGCCTTCATTAATATGGGTCTATTGCAATCGTCTCCGTCCTTTGTTTCTCGGTTTCCATCCATCAAGTGCATCTTCGGCTGGTTTTCTGTTGAGAATTCCAACTTCGGCTTAACGACAAGGTGGTGCTACGATGGTGGTGGTTAATCGTTGTGGTCTCCGTTTAATTTAGCTCTTAGGTAGCCACCCCTTGTTCAGCGAGATTGGTTACTAACTAAATTACCAAATTGAATTCATTAAATATTATTTAAAAAGGAGAGTACAGCCATGGGTACTCCAGCGTCCGCG
>JAXBDA010006630.1:0-20148 GCA_036023075.1 Gaultheria prostrata
AACAGAAGTAGCTATGTTCAAGTATTTTCCATCGTTCTTATTCTCATTACTGGGAGGATTATGAGAGGCTGGCATCAGGGTGGTGTTAACTGGGCGCATCTTCCAGACATTTCAAAGTGGCTTGGGCTAGCAGGAAGATGTTATGTAAAACCTATTCAGCTGGTTTCATGGGTTCTTATAATGAGCTTAGGTGTATATTCTCTTTTTCCGTTACAATCGAAGAAATATTTTGCTATGATAATTGGATTCACATTTCTAGTCTCAGGGGCGTTGGTTCTGCAACATATCATAGAATACCAGGACCAGGACACTTCATTTGCAGATGGTTCTAACTCAAGGGTGCAAATAATTTTTGCACTTCTAGGGGTTTCCACACTTGGGGCTTTTTTTGCTTACCTTGGCTAATTCCAGTTCCAAACCCCAAGATCTTATCGGTCAATACTGGTACCTTGTCAAGTAATTTTCTTGCTGACCTCAGAATGAAGTTTCTGGTTGTGGGATTCAGAGATTCTATTAATGTTATTGGTTGGGCATACATACATCATTGGTGTCTCCTGCAGCTGTTGTTACAACATCCTACAAATTCAATGCCTGTATTATTTCTCCTTGTGCAAATTCTGGCCAGTATGTATTATTGTTCGAATGGTGGGTTACATCTCAAGCAGTGGGTTGAGGTATGTCTTACTCAGAATATCGGTTAGTTTTGAATATTTTCTTGGGCTGACAGCATGTTAAACTAATCAATACTGGATCCTTCAAAGTATGAGATATTAATAGCCTTACTAATTTGTCAAAATTTGCGAACAGTATTATGCATAAGGTTATGATGCTCTGTGAAATTATTAAAAACTCAGCTTGTTACGCACTGAGAAGTTACAAAACTGAGGGCAGAGACTGCAAATAAGGCTGTTCATGGGACCACGTTTGTTATGGTGTTTGTGACGCCATATTCATCTTCTAACGAATTTCTGGTTGCTGAAAAGGAATTGTATCAGGGAAAGTTTAAATATGTTCAGCATTGGTCATAGTCTTTTATATCCTATTCAGTTTGGGATACGTTATAATGCAAGTAAACTGGAGGACATCTGGCATTTTCTGTCTTGGATTCACAGTTTCTCTTTGATTAAGAATTTGGTCACTTCAGTACATTTTCAGTTTTGATTTAACACAGCTAACTTTAAAGTAGATTAGCCTATTGTTCTCATGCTACATACTTCCACTGTGTAGTGTAATGCCCAGATTCTACACCCAAAACACACGCCCATGAGCAATCAAGTACAAAGAGAAAAACACGAATTACCAAGAGAAAAATTCACTATGTATAAGCAACCATATACAAAGTTACAAAAAACTCACTCCCTTGAGTCTCTCACTCTCTCCTGCTCTCTCCCTCACTTGTACAATGTGCACACACCCACTACACAAGAGAAACCTGGAGTAACTAAGAGGGAAAAAAACACAAACCGGGTCCTACCGGCCCAATGGGGAAACCCGGCCCACTAAGGGGTGGACCCAAATCCAACAATCACCCCCCTTCACCCTGAGTGGGCTATTGTTGACCTTGCAGCAATGTCATGCTGCCATTGTGAAGCAAAGTCCCACATCGCTTGGTTATCAAAGTAATATAAAGTATATAAGTGTGAGGGCACCCTTACTTCATAAGCTAGCTTTTGGGGTTGAGTTCTACCCAAGACCGTGTAACATGGTATCAGAGATGGATAGGGTGCGTGTCTCTCGCCTGCACGAGGCAGGTGCTGCCAAGTGAGCATGCTGCGCGTGAGGGAGGGTGAAGCGAAGTCCCACATCGCCTGGTTGACAAAGTAATATAAAGTATATAAGCGTGAGGGCACCCTCACTTCATAAGTTAGTTTTTGGGGTTGAGTTCTACCCAAGACCGTGTAACAACCATCTCTGATTTGCCGACACTAGCAAGCGCCTTTATCATCTTTTCCCGTGCATGCAACAACCGTAACGTTTGTGTGTGTCATGTGTGTGGCTATTTATTTATGTATGCATGTATGTATATTGAGTATACCAATAAGAAAACATTATGCTTATCAAAAAGAAATGAAGAAACTAATTAACATGAGTAGCTAAATTTCAGCCAGATTCGAAGCCCACTTTTGCAAGAAAATGCTGAGGTCTTTCGAGCTAAAACATGAAGGGCTGTCTCCCCATTTGAATCGCACTCAATGGCCATTAGGTGTAGATGATCAAGTATGTGAAGGGCAACACCTGCAACAGTATGAAACGGTTGCTTAGTTGTCCATAAATGTTCCTTTAAACCATAAGCTAGCATGTATAATATCAGCATACCAAATTAACAAGTCTGAATTGATGGAGGCAATAAGTAGGCCAGTCAAATCTTCTTTCGTGAGATCTTCATCTTTAGTCACAGAGTAGAGAAACCACACCATGTCTCTGTGACCTAATAAAGCAGCCATGTGGAGTGCTGTCAGCCTGTCACCCCCCTTACTACACCTCATAGATGTTAAGTTTTTGTTCATTTTCACCATCACCTCTGCAATTCGTGTGTTTCCTGATGCGGCAGCAAAACAAAGGGCCGTGTTATCAAATTTGTTTCCAAATCCCTTGCGTCCATCAAAATCCCAATCGCCTTTGAGTCCAGCTTGGTACAATGGCACGTATACAGCAAGGTTTAAGTTAGCTTTCGTCCCTGCCAAATGTTTTGTGAACATAAGAATAACCTCTACGGGTACGAAAAATACTGAGCAAGAGCTGCATAACTTAGGTTTTTCCTTAATAAATCCAAAAAACTTCATTTAGGGTGAGAAAACAAGTGGGCTGTAAGTGCTAAATACTTGCAATGTAGTAATCAATGAGATGATCTAAAGAGAACAAAATCTCCATTGCAATTAATTGTTGGTTAGTAAAGGGGAATGTAACACGAATGCTTATCAATTAGTGATTGAATGAAGGACCGATCAAAGGAAATTGGTGCCTTCCTTTCAATCAAAAAGCTGAATCTGTCACACCACAATGAAATACATCCAAAAAATAGCACAAATTTCAGGGCTAAGGGTGCTCACTTAACGAAACCTTCCTACATTCCAAATTACTGGTCGAGTTTCCCATTTTGAGATGTTCCACATTATTATCCACTTTCCAAAGGACAAAGACTAAATTTAGAGTGTTCCAGACCTATCCTTTATTAATAATGGGTACCAATGGCTATGTATGTTCAAAACTGAAAGAGTAGCAACGTTCAGAATTAATGCCTTCCAATTTGGACTTGGGTGTAATTATTACATATCCCCTTGGAAAGTTGAAACTTCCAAAAGGGACTCAAATTATTGGACAGAGGTAAGTGCTAAGGAAATGGACAGATCAATAGTGACGCTAATCATGCTACGAAAAAGGAAGGAATGAAAGATAACACACGAAACAGAGATAGGATAAGGGTCAAAGGACGTACTGACTGACTCTGAGAAACTGTCTCGGTAAAGTCAGCAGAGAAGCGGGAGTGGGCCAAATTCCAAAACGCAACTTCTTCACTCTAAAAATCAGTAGGCAGTGTCGCGATTTCGGTGTTGTGCGATCAGTGACCAGTAACGAGACATGTTGATTGGAGGGCAGTAGTGGAAGCACCTTCGCTGAGTCTCTCGGAGGAATCTCGATTGACAACATTGTTTCCACAACGTACCCTTCATCAACCGGAGTTCCATGGATACAGAACCGGGTAGTGTGGATGTTGTTGTTAGGTGGTGTCCCTTGGCCTGAACCTGAAGTAGTCACTGAACCTGGAGTAGATCTTGTCTCTGGGAAACATGACTGGATGGAAAGAGTAAGTTGCAACTTGATCAAACTTGCCATGTTTTTTTAAGGATCAAAATTGCAACTAAAGCAGTAAGGAATGAAAAATTCATAAAACCCAGTGGACATCTAATAGTGTATACTATTATGGAAGTCAAGCAAGACAACTGGGGGACAGGATAGAAACTTCCCACAGGATTGGAGAAAGGGACTAAGTTGGTTTCTGATAGTGTGAACAAAACTTGATAGCCGTGTGGACAATAGTCCAAGTTTCTCATCCTTAAATGTCAACTATCAATCTTAATTTCTTGGACACCCACACCAAATGCAAAAGATAAACATGGTGCTATCCCCGAATTTCTCATAAAATAAATATGAGCAAGTCCACCAAGGTTTTAAATATCGGTTTTGGGACACGTAACGGTAATGGTTTCGGTAGTATCGAACGTTACGTAACGGGAATCGGGTGTAGTGGTCGTAAATTTTTTAAAACCATTTTTTGATAAAAAAAAAGAAGTAATTTTAAATTGCTTAAATAACCCGTAACGGTTGAGTATCGGCCGTAACGGTCGGAAACCGATCCGTGAATTGGATACGGACCGATACGTGATACATAAGGGGAACCGGCTGATAAGCCTGTGATTTTTCCCTCTCACCGGTATACCAGGAATTATCGGAGAGGCCAAAAATCGTTACGTAATGACCGATACGCTACGTAATGGCCGGTATTTAAAACCATGAAGTCCACACCATGAGCTATTTAGGTCACAAAAGTTAAAATTTCAAGGAGGAAAAATATACAGGGGCCAGTTATAGATAAATGCTTCTATTTGTACGAACCTACAATAATATGAGCAAAAATTCCATATAATGAGGACAGTGGTTCTCATCCACTGTGTCAGATAGATAAAGGCATATATCTGCACGAACATACAATATTAAGAGGAAAAATATACACAACTTATGGCAAAGTAGTACTCCACCGATAAGCCAAAGTTGTTGCTAATAACTGGAAACAACATCTTTGGTGCCAAATTTGACAGCAATTTTGATCTTGTAAAATTTCCGACATCAGGCTGATAAATTTGCATCGAAAAATGAGATAGGTTAAATTTAATGGTCTAAGATTAATTTAGTCAAAATGGCATCAAATCAGTAAAGCAAAATTACCGTTTCTTTACTTTTCAACACTGTAGCAAGAAATAAAATAGATTTAGCAAGGTCATTTTAGAATAAGTCCACCCGTACCCATTGCCTCTGTCATTGCCATAATTTGGCATATTTTTGGGCAAAACATACGTCCACCGATTGCCATATTGATGCCAAAAAATGTCAATGGCATCCTTGGTGTCAAGACGGCCTTGTCATTTCTCCCACTTCATCCAAATCATTTGATTTGCTTTGAAAAATGAGATAGTTAAATCCAATGGTCTGAATTTGAGATTGTGCTAAAATGGCAGCCAACATTGCTATTTTTTTAAAGCAAGCCAAAAATTGGGGCTGGCAATGCCATTTTCGCACCGACGGGTGGGCTAGTAGGTGCACTTGCTATATAACCTATGATCACTTTTCCGACAAACTTTCCGGCGAGAGTATATTTTGTTTAAATTTAATGTGAGGGTATATTTGTCTATTAATAATGGAGAGTGGACCTAACACCTTAGAAAATTCAAAAAAATGAATTAGAGGCGTTATGGAAATATGAGGTGGACTAGACATGTTACAAAAAACTATAATGGATCTTAGAGCAATTCCTTAATAAATCTTTTGCCGATAAAAAAAAAAGGATCAAATCACCCCAACCCAATTTATTTTTATACCATGGTCTTCAGTCAGAACATATTGAATACGCCCAGGTAAATCTAATCCAAATCACAAAGACCCAATCCTGATCAGCTGATTAGATAGTTGATTTGAGTCCAAAATCAACAACAAAGGATAAATAGATAGAAGAAAACATCGCAGCCATCGTGTAGGTTATGTTGAATCTTAATTATTTTGTTTAAGCTTCAAAGCTTATCATATGAATTTATTGAGTCTTAAAATTGATCTATTTTCAGTTAAGAAACTGATTGAATAAAGAATTGATTACAGAACATTGTGTAACCTCCATTTAAGAACACACATGCAACACTTGATCTTTGATTCCGTAACCGATCTTTTCAAATAGTCTTACTAGCCGTTTGGCTCATTAGAAATCGAGTCAGTTTTTATTTTGTTTGATTCCTAATAATTACATTTATTTTATTAGCTGTTGGAATGTTTTGTTGGATCCACCCCGTGTGGGCCGGAGAGGCCAGGCTTAGGCCCAAGATTATTAGGATTTCCTTAGAATTATCCTAGGTCTATAAATACTCTTGTTCTCTCTCGTTATTGGAGTGTGGTAACACAATGTGAGCAGGATAGGTTGTGAGTGTTAGGGGGGGGGGGGGGGGGGGGCCGGTTATCGCTCCCCGGAGAGGTTTTTCATGTATATGTATTGGGAATATATACGACGGAGTTTTCCTCAATATTCTTGTGTGCGTGTATGACCCGGAAAGCACATGTTTGACCAAAACACAATATATACATGCCTCATTTTCTCAATTTTCAATCACCGAGAAAACACTTCTCACATTCTTCCACTTCCACTTGGCTAGAATTTCAGCACCATCTCATTTTTCCACAATCAAGTTTTCTTCCAAAAAGCATAGTGTTTAGTAGTTTTTTAATATATCTGGGCAACCCGGTTCGTAGTTTGGTTCATATCCTCCTAGGGGATGTGAAAATTGGAAGAGGGAGCTTGTGAGTTGTGAGCATTTCGGGTTGAATCTTGGAGCCGTGCAAAAAAAAAAAAAGAGCCTTGAAAATTTGGATCTGGATTTGGTGATGAGCAAATTTGGTAAAACATTTGAGTAAAACCAAATTTGGTGAAACATTTGGCGAAGGAGTGGAGTGGGATTTTTTGGTGGTTTTTAATCAAATTTGAGTTTGGTGAAAGATTTGATGAAGGAGTGAAGATGCTCCGACTTAAGGTCCCTTTGACATATCTCAGAATCCTTTTTACCAAGATAAAATGACATGCTTTGGGAGCATGCATGTGTTGACATACCACATTCACAGCATGAGAGATTTCTGGTCTAACGAGAGTAAGAAACTGTGGAGATCCTACCAAAGTACGAAATAAAGTCACATCAGAGAACACTGCATCGTCACAACAATCAGGCTGAGTAAATAAACAAAAAAGGATCAGCTTTGCTATTAACAAACCCACGGGAAATCAAGAATGCAGAGAAAGTAGAATACCAGACCCGTGGAGCCTATCTTAACCCATACAAAGCCTTTCTGAGCCTGCACACATAATTAGGATGAATAGGATCCCTGTAGCCCATTGCTTGCTTCATGTAGACTTCTTCTTCTAACCAACCATGGAGAAAAGCATTGGATACATATAGTTGATGTAAAGTCCAGTTGTGATGCAGTGCTAGAGTAAGAGCTACCAAATTCCGTGGATATTCAAATAAACCAACAAGTTCAACGTGAGGAAATTAAAGTAAGGAGACAAGACACGCAATATACGTGGAAACTACTTTAGGGTCTAATACCCTAAGCATAAAACCATGGCCTTGCTTCTACTTATATTTCATAATTCAAAAGGTACAAGAAGATTAAAGACAAGGAATTTACCCACAAGCAACTTGCAATTCCTAGCTCCAACTCTTAAATTGGCACCCTGTGCTCCTTGAATTCATGAACCCACGATAATCACCATCTCGATCTCCGCATCACGTCATCTCCGGGTCACCCGGCTAAGTAGACTTGAAGGCATGCAAACATGACTTAACAAAAAAGATTTGATTTTTTAAAATGTTTTTGGGAAACTAACTCGTTCTAAAGCCGATCCATTGAAAGGAAAGCACTATAAAGAGTAAAGATGATTAATGGAGTCCTAAATCATCTCCAGAAAAACCTAGCACACAAGGAAGAAGAGTGAAAGAGGGGGAACACTTTCTCTCTTTAAAAGGCTGATTTTTCTCTCAAGTCACAATGAAAAAGTGGCTGAAAATGGCATATATAGTGAGCATTTTCATGCTCAATAAGATAGTCATTCAAAACATGACATGCAACCACTAAAAAAGTTTACAGATGCATGCAAACGCAAAGAAGCGCAGCGACTAGATTAGAACACGTGGCACAATGTAAGCTGTTAAAAAACAAGCGTCTGCAGACGTGTGTAGACGCGAGAAGGCGCAACATGCTGAAAGAAGAATGCCTTACTTAAAAACATGGGATTTTAAACTAAATCAAGGCACTAATTAATCCAAGACCAAGCACAATAAAACAAGACATTTGAATGACCTAAATGCGTAAATGATATGCATGATTATACCTTTCCGGATAGGCTTCAAATGCTTGGCACGGTAACAACTTAATCATGAATCTTGAAAACCCTTTGAAAGGAGCAACTAGACTCAAGTCCTAAACACTCTACCTCCCAAACCCGTATAGCAAATTAAAGACTCTGAAAGGCTTGACATAACCCAGAAAATGCCAACAGAACTAACAAAATTGATAGCACCTGAGAGGATTCGAACCTGAGATTTAAAGAGGTAGCAAAACTCTTTATGTCGCAGCCATTCACTAGGGGCTAGCTGTGAATGTTACTTGGCATAACATCCCATGCAAGAAACAAAAAGGAATTGTGTTGCCCTGTACTCTTAGATTTTGAAACGTGTAATTCTACGAACATGGCATTTTTTTAGTGGGTTCTTTTTTTTTTGAAAAGCAAAAACTTTAATAATCTATGAAAACTACAAAGATTAAAAGGGAATGAGGAGCACATCTCAAACCCAGTTGACAAGATACCAACAACACCCAATGGACCGAAGTCCAACCCCAAAAGGTTTAAGCCCGAACAAGCCATACCCAAATCAAATAATGCAGCCCGTACATCCAGTAGTCCAAGACCAAATAAAACTATGAAACCCAAAATGTGAGGCCCAACCCAAAAAATGGAAACCCTAATCATCATCAGCCACCGTTGCACTCTCCCACCCTCGCTGACCAGAAAACTCCGCCACAACACACCACCATCGACCATTAGTAGCCACCGCCAACCTAGCCGTTAGGTAAAAACCGGTCACTTCCTGCAAAGAAACTGGCGGAGAGCAGATGCCAACAAACGGAAAATAGAGGAGCATCAAAGACAGCAAACAGCACCCCCACAACTCCAACGCCGTTAAGCGAGAAATGGTTTCACCCAGTAGTGAAACCGGCGGAGAACAAGAGAGCCGACGAAGACAATTGACGAAGGAGAAGGTAGAGGGAGGAAGAAAACCAGGAAATCCAAAACACCACCAACGTTCCAATCGGACCATGAATGACCACCACGCTGCCACAAAGCACTGTCACAAGCCGCCACCCTACCACCACTGAACCAGCCTCCCAAACACCCCCGCAATCCAACAGACCCAGGAAATGTTTAGACGGTAAAATAAGAGCTAGAAAAAGAACAAAATTCTGTATTGAGCATTGTTTGTAATTTGCATAAATTTGATATTTTATTGGAAGCCACCGCCCGAATTCATAAACTGGAACATGTGTGCATATTGCATGCAAACCAAAAAAGTGTATGAATTGTGTGCAAATTTTTTTTTTTTTTGGTCATTCGATATACATCAGTGGGGGATTAGTGGGGGAGTTAGTGAGTTAGTCTAGAGAGGGTCTAGAAGCAATTCAAAATTCTTGATGTTTGTCTGCTCCTTTTTTATAACTCAGGTGTCCAAATCAAATTACAAAGTCTTCCCAAGTATTTCATTCTGGGATATTTACAATAGTTCGTTTCATTTCGTCCCCATACGTGCATGAGTGATTCTATTCGCATATCTATATAATTGTGTAGTGTTTGTAATCTCCTTATAACCTAAAGTGTTTTTTCTTTTTTGAAATTCCTTCCGATATATAACCAAGAGCAAGGAGATAAACCTTACAATAAACCTTCTCCGACTTGATGTAACCTTTGTCAAATTTCTCAATGAAACCTTTTGCCACTAGCACACACACACACACACACAAAAACAGAAACCAGGGGATAGCCTTGAAACAGATTACAAATCAAGCAGGCCCCCAAACAAGACAAACAGAATTAACCACCAAAACCATACAATTTAACTATTAGGACTAGGCCTAATAGTTTTGTGAGAGCTATTTCTTTGGTGAGGTCTTTTTGATTGGTTAGAACTTTATATAAAAGTACAGTACTTATCAGAAGAAAAAAAAAAGAGCCTAACTAACAAGTATTAACTCTGACTCAAAGAGACAAGAGGATCAGAGGAATCCCCATTCTGTACACAATCTCAAATTTTCATGGGACGAAGGAATTCTTTTCCAAGAGAAAAGGCTAGCTTAATTTGACATCATCCAAGGCATTCAGGATAAGCTGGCCAGAATCAACACCAACATTCCTGAAAATTCTCCCATTTCTCTCCCTCCATATGTGATAAACATGCAGCTACTCCCTCCATATGAGATAAACATGCAGCTACTGCCAAGCAGAGCTTATAGATAGACTTTCTCAAGGTGCTCCCTTTGCAATGCATAGCACCCTAACAGGTTTCAGCAGATGAGGAAAGACAGGCTTGAGGAAATCCACATTTAAATTTCAGAGTACCCCTACACATGCCTAGAATAGACACAACCAAAAAAAAGTTGCTCATGGGATTCTAGACCACCATGACATAAAACACAATTACCATCAGCCTAAAGTGTTATTACTCATTTTATAAAGAAAAATATAACAAAGTCTTCCCAAGTTTCTATTTCTTTTTCAGATATTCACAATTGTTCATTTCATTTCGTCCCCATACGTACATGAGTGAGTCTATGTGCATAACTATATAATTATGTAGTCTTTGTAGTTTCTTTATAGCGTAAAGTGCATCAAAATTTGGAGTGTCAAAGTTTTCCCGTATGTAGTCTTCGTAGTCTCCTTATATTTAAAGTGTTAAGTATTACTCAATCTAGAAAAAGAAAAAAAAAGTCTTCACAAGCAACAGAAAAAGACACTGTTTTATAGTGATTCAAACAGGAAAAACCAAGAATTAATATATGAAAGAAAGAAAAACAGGAAAACAATTGAAGAACAAAAACATTTAAAAGAAGTTGGGGTGACAACTAAACTAAGCTAGCAGAGTCATTTATGGAAGATAAGCTGGCAGCCGAAGGATGAGACTGTGTTTATTATCTGTTCACTGAGATCAAACCCACGTGGAAGATCAATTTTCCTTAACGAGGGCCTTGAAAACACCATCTCTGGTAAGATATTAGTGCTCAATTTTTCACACCCATATAGAAATATGTTCCTCAGTCTTTCACACTTCCTCACTACCTCCATCACCCCTATATCTGTCACTTGTTTGCAGAATCCAATGTCTAAATATTGGAGATTTTGACACCTATCTCCGATCATTGCCATCCCTTCATCACTAATTTGGGTCTTCCTAGCGTTCAAAGTCTTCAAATTCAATTCAGAAGAGTTGTCAGAATATCTCCCAAAAATGTCATTTGAAACGTTAAGATAGTTGATATTCAGTTGTGTTATTGCAGGGCATCTCCTCAAAACTTCCCTAATGCCTACATTGGTAAGGCGCCAGCAACAGGTTACGCAGAGAGATTGCAGATTCGGGCAAACGTGCCCAATGTTTTCGAGTATTGTATTATTGAACCACTGATTGCCACTGATATGAAGGTTTCGCATTTGGTAGTTTTTATGCAAGAAATTCAGAGAAAAAGTATCCATCACTTGTTCCCCATATTTGTCATCGAGAGTATTTCAAGTAGAGGACAACTTTTTGTGAGGGTGTAGAAGATGACACCAGTCACCCCAAACAGTTCATTAAGATATATCGAAGTTACGTTACAGAGATACGGAGCCAACTCGCTGATATCCATATCGGTGACGTACCAACTTCTTAGGGTTAGCTTCTCCAGTGTCAATTGACATGCGTGCAAAAGCAATTTTAATGCCCCATGAATGTTAGGATAGTTGTACTTTTTGAAGCCGCCATCGAGTTTGAGCTTCTTCAATGGAGGACAGGCTTTTGCGAGTAAAGAAATATGCTTATCCGAAATGAGTGTTTGACACAAGGTGAGAGAATGCAGGTTTTTGGCATTGGTAAACCCATTTCCAATTGCAAAAGGTGATGCAGAAGGTTGTAACGACCATACATCTAAGGAGAGAGAGATCATATTGGTACAATGCCGCATCACAAAACCAATGCCGTCCTCAGTCAAATTATGTTGATCTCTACTCCTTATGCAAAGATCAATTTTCCTCAGCTTCACACAATTTGTGGACAAAGAATAAGAGATTTATCAGTGATGAAACAAGCTTCACAACCACAATTAAACACAAACTCCTTCAATTCCTTAAGCTTTAATGCCAACGCATCAACGCCGTCATCTGTTATACGTACCGCAACGTTATCATCGTGGAAATTCCTATCCGCATGAATTTTGAGTTCCTCTAATTGTGGGAACAAATCTGCTATCAAAACCAAATCCTTGTCTTGCATAAAGATCAGCCCAGAGCAATCCAATAACTTCAAATTATTCTTCATATTCTTACTCAAGGCCAGTGCCCTAAGACCATCTCGCAGGGCTTCAGTGTGACACCGAAATCTTATGGCTTGGAGATTCAACAGTACTCCGGAATGTGCAATCTGTTCAAGGACTCCATCTACTGCAATCGAATCATGGATGGAGATGTCGATATTAGTGGCGATGACTATGCTTTTGATGTGTCGTAATCTTCTACGAATATTCGGGAGTAGATGGAGTGTCTCGGCATTTACGTTCAAAGTCAAACTATGCTTCAGCCAGTTTGATATCGAAAGGAATCGCTTTGAGACCAAAGATATCGAATCCAAGTCACGCTCGTCATCTTCTCCCAGTGTTCGGAGTATAAGTTCCCAGCAATCATCTGGGAAGGAACCACATTCTTGTTTCTCCATTATTGACGAGTTCGAGAAAGCAAAAAAAAAGATCAAATTTCTTCTTCTTTCCTTAGTTCCCAGCAATCACTACATTCTGAAAACAAAGAAAGCAGATTTTTCAGAAAACAGAGAAATCGATAATCATAAGTAAACGCATGCATGCATGGTTTACGGAGCCAGAATTCTAATTACGAGGTGATACACAAAATTAATATCCTCCTTCATCCCACAAAGATTATGAAACAATGTGTAATTTTTGGATAAAAATCTAAGTCAGTAAATTTAATTTGGTATCAAGTAATGTAAGAAATTATGCACGGTGGTGTTTTATTTCTTTATATGAAATTTAAACTCTTTTTTTTTTGCAGTGGACTATCAGAGTAAAGAGTAATTAGTATAAAACAACGTGCATGTGCGAAGGATAATTTTTTATAATATCCAAAAATATACACATTTTCATACGTTAATCATTCATCAACATACTACTAAATAATTACACATCTTCATCGATTAATCACTCATAAACATGCTTAATACCATAGGTAAAATAATTTTTTTGAAAAATAACACTGTTTTTGTAATACATTTTTTTTTTGGACCTGCATGCCCCCTTATAAGCTCGTCTCTAACAGAGAGACTCTAAACAAAAAGAAGAAGAAAATTAAACAAACAAGTATACAAAGCTTTGTAATGTGTGTTTGGTTAGGATTTGGATATTAAAGCAACGCGAAAGGAATCTGGGAACTACATGGTTGCAGTGCGCAATACGAACCATTCACAAGTGTTTTTAATGGTCCGGATTTTTTAAAAGTACCCTACAGATACTTCACTTACATGCATGATACTTTTTAAATTTTGGACCATAGATTATGAGATGGACAGCACCTTGTAGAGTTGTAGTGCATCCCCGAGTTCAACAGAAATATGTATATTACCTCGGATTTGGATTAAAGAACAAGCAATATAAAGTGACAACCCTACTTAATGTAAAAAGCGATAAGATGGTTTTTAAATAGAGTACAATATCTTATGTGTACAGTGCTCCTTGTGGACAGATCTGACCCTATAAGAGTTAATAACACTTGGGAGGACTCGAACTTGAGATCCTTAGAAGTAGCAAAACTCCCTATGTTGCAGGGCCTGGACAATTAAGCCAATCCCTTAATCTGACCCTATTAGAATTGATAACAATTGAGAGGATTCGAACCTGAAATTTTAAAATATAGCAAAACTCCTTATGTCCGAGGCATTAACAATCAAGCCCACCGCTTGAATTACCACTGGGGGCTAGCTATTCGTTTAATAAGTCTAGCGGTGAATTTATACTTAATTTGTAGGATATGCAGTTTCATGAGACCTGTCGTGAGATTAAATGATTAATAATACCACACATATCTCATCCGACAGTCCGATAGGAAATTTCTTTTGGGTATTTGGTCTTCTCTAATTGGGATTTGTTTCTTTGTTCTTAATTATAGTTTTGTTTGTTCACTTTCATTATTTCAGGCTTCTCAAAAAAAAATTCTATATTTTTATAACGACTTTTATATGCAATATGCAACATTAATTATCAATTAGACAAAGTCTTCAAGATTGTATAAACCATTATAACCTGGTGATTGTTGTTTTATCGTACCAAAAATAATTAATTAAACTGAACAATTACTTACTTGTTCGAACTGCGGCACAATATTTTCAATTGCTTTTTAATTTAATTCAGGAAAAAGAGCTTCGATTGTTGAATTTCTAAAGTACTAAAAACTTTAACTAAAAATGCTTGAATGGCAAAAGAAATAGCTTTGGGAAAAGTGTAGGGTTTCGAATCCACTTGTCACCCCATAATGGAATTTATACAATGATAAGGGTAAACTATCTAAATCAAACCAGACAACGCAGGATTCGCGGGCCCAACAAGTGTCACCTAAAGATAATCGTAAATCATCGAATGGCATGTGATATCACTGCCTAGCACGATCCATTTTACTAGTAAGACCCGTATCAATGGCATGGATCATCTAATAGCACACACAGGCCGTCTTACGGATCGCATAGCCCATCTCATTCAACTATCACGAACTTATAAAATTGTTATATGAATGGTGCTTAATCTCTAGATGATCAAATACATACAATTCGTAGGAAAAATATTTACACAAAGAAATCCATAAGATTCGAATAACAAAAATGCGTACCAATACCCGGAGTACAAGCTTCATCTACGTCTTAGAGTGTTGGAGTTTGCCGGCCTTTGGAGTGTAATCCCCCTCCAAGCTTTCTCTGCCTTCTATATATATATACGTAATAATATGCCTTTCCTTGTTTTCCCAAGTCTTAATTCTTAAAGCAATGCGTGTGCTCCAGTGAAGCCCTACGCGACCCCTTTTTATTCCAGTGAAGCCTTTTCTTTTGCATGTGTACCAAATAATCCAACTGCACCATCATCCACAATTCCATATATAATTAAGCCCAATTTGTAGGCTGGCCCATTTCCACGTCCAAAAGTCCAAAATTCCCTCAGATAGAAATTCATAAGCTTGGTCCACAAATTAATGCATGTGATCACGGGCTTTGAATTGATAGGTATTAATTACTCTCTAAGAGCATCACCATCAGGGGCATCAAACCCCCTAATTTTTTTTTGGTAGATAGGAAAAAGTAGCAAACAGAAAGACAGAAAAAAAGATTACAGCCTCTCAAAAGCCACCCCCCTCATATCCGCTTCCAGGAGGGGGATGATATCAATAGGTGGAATAATATGGGAAATCCATCTGTGGTCCTGCTCCACTCCTATATTAGCCAACTTGTCCACCACTTGGTTTCCTTCACGGTAAGTATGCTTCAATGAGCATCCAGTGAGTTCCATGAGAGCCTTGCATTCTTGGATGAGGACTTTGTGGGGAGAATGAGCAGGTGCCTCTCCAGTGATTAGAGCAATTGCCGTAGCCGAATCTGATTCCACTTGGAGAGCCTCCATGTTCTGGCTTTGAACCATCTCCAATCCTTTAAAAATACCCCATAGCTCGGCCTCGAGGCTAGTGCAGTCTTCAAGTCGTCCATAGAAACCAATCACCCAATGCCCTCTTTCCTCCCTAAAAACACCTCTGAAACCAGCAGGCCCGGGATTTCCTTTGCTACTCCCATCAATGTTCAGTTTAAGTTTCCCCGTACCTGGGAAATGCCAAGAGATAAGTTTAGCTTGACGAAAATTAGGAGGGAATTTATCACTAAAGATGTTAATAATCTCAGCACTAAAACTCAGACATTGTCTATGAATACTAATAGGCTCTGGAGTAATATCATCAAAGACTTTCTTATTCCTAGCAATCCAAATTTTCCACAATACAACCAAATTCAGGACAGATTTAGAATAACTCCCTTGATCTGCTTTGGCATGTTTGATGTTAGTTTGCAACCAAACTCTCCAGTCTTCTATCTCACCGGTTTGAGGTACCTGGACATTAGGTATTTTGGACCAGACATGAGTACTAAAAGGGCAATTGAAAAATAAATGAAACAAATCCTCCCTGGCAGAGTCACATATGGGGCAAGTATCACTAGAGGTTAGCCCTCTCAGCATTCGATGTTGGTTCGTTAACAGCTTCCCATGCATGCATGTCCAAAGGAACCCCTTCAGTTTGGAAGGCACCTTAAGCTTCCAAATCCAAGACCAGTTCATATCAGAAACTTCCAACACAGATAAATTATCATAAGCAGACTTGACAGTGAAATTACCATTCTGGTTAAGGATCCAACGAGGGGTATCCTCAACAACAGCATACTTAGGAATCAAAATATTAGATAATCTGCTGGTGTCACGAGAGTCCAAGGTTTGGTCAAACAGAAAACCATTCCAATCCTTGTTATCATCAATAAAGTCTGCCACCTTGGCATGTTCGTTAGTAATCTCTTGATTAGTAGCAGCTAGAACATTATTACCACACCACCAATCATGCCAGAAAGAAATGTCCTTCCCATTTCCCACAATCCACTTAATATTCTTAATCACAAAATCCCGAACTTTGATTATACCTCTCCAAGTGTGAGAAGCTTTTTTATTATTAGGTCAAGTTCTAAGACTGTGATTTTTCAGATATTTGTTACGAAGGACTTGGATCCATAAAGGTTTCTTCTCAATGGCAAGTCTCCACCCCAATTTGGAAATTAAGGCCATGTTAGAATTGCTAGCTTGACGAATGCCCAGGCCCCCCCAGCTTCTTAGCCTTACAAACAGTCTTCCAGTTGACAAAATGAACCTTTTTTTTATCAGCTTTGTCACCCCACAAAAAATTCCTATTAATTCTATCAATTTGGTTTATGACAGAAGCAGGTAAAATCGAGGTTTGCATGGTGTAATAAGGGATGGTGGAAGTGACTGATTGCACCAAAGTAGCACGACCCATAAGGTTAAGGGAATCAGCCTTCCAACCGGCTAATTTCGAGTTGAGTCTCTCAATGATATATTGGTAGTTTCTCTTAGACACCTTAGAGTGGAGGAGGGGCACACCAAGATACATGCCCAAATCCTTCATCAAATTAAAACCACCTAAAGTACTCAAATTCTTGGCAGCCCTATTATTAATATTTGGGGAGACAAAAATTTTAGACTTATGCCCACTAACGAGTTGACCAGACTCATCACAAAACATATCAATCGTATCTTTCATAACCTTGCACTGATTTTCAGTAGCAATCCCAAAAAGCATGATATCATCAGCAAAAAATAAATGAGAAAGGTTGGGGCCATCAGTAGAGACTTTTAGCCCTTACCAATGTTTACCATCTACTTTCTGGTTAATGAAGGCGGACAATCTTTCCATGCAAATGACAAATAGATAAGGCGAGAGAGGATCACCTTGTCGTAAACCTCTCCTAGGTTTAAAGAAGGGGAGTGACTCACCATTCCACAGAATCGACGATTCAATGTTGGTCACACAGTTCATAATAAGAGCTATCAAATCTTCATTAAGTTGTAAGTATCTAAGAGACTCAAGTAAAAAATCCCAAGATATTCTGTCATAAGCTTTATCAAAGTCGATTTTCCAAATCATGCCCCCATTCCTGGCTTTGCTGTTTTTGAGAGTGTGGATTAATTCTTGACAAATGATCACATTATCAGTTGTTTGTCTACCAGGAATGAAGCTAGATTGGAAAGGACTGATGAGATTGTCCAAAAGTGGTCTTATGCGGTTAACAATAATTTTAGAAACCACTTTATAAGACACGTTGCTCGGACCAATAGGACGAAATTGAGTGACAGCCTCCGGATTGGCCACTTTGGGTATCAGCACAATATTAGTACGATTCATATCATTGGGAATCATTTTGGAATTCATACAATGATACAATGATAAGGGTAAACTATCTAAATCAAACCACTTGCCACCCCATAATGGAATTCATACAATGATAAGGGTAAACTATCTAAATCAAACCAGACAACGTAGGATTCGCGGGCCCAACAAGTGTCACCTAAAGATAATCGTAAATCATCGAATGGCATGTGATTTCGCTGCCTAGCACGACCCGTCTTACTAGTAAGACCCGTATCAATGGCATGGATCATCTAATAGCACACACAGACCGTCTTACGGATCGCATAACCCATCTCACTCAATTATCACCAACTTATAAAATAGTTATATGAATCGTGCTTAATCTCTAGATAATCAAACACATACAATTCGTAGGAAAAATATTTACACAAATATATCCATAAGATTTGAATAACAAAAATGCATACCAATACCCGGAGTACAAGCTTCATCTACGTCTTAGAGTGTTGGAGTTTGCCGGCCTTTGGAGTGTAATCCCCCTCCAAGCCTTCTCTGCCTTCTATATATATATATACGTAATGATATGCCTTTCCTTGTTTCCCAAGTCTTAGTTCTTAAAGCAATGCGTGTGCTCCAGTGAAGCCCTACGCGACCCCTTTTTATTCCCTGCTACTGCCTTTCCTTTTGCATGTGTACCAAATAATCCAACTGCACCATCATCCACAATTCCACATATAATTAAGCCCAATTTGTAGGCTGGCCCATTTCCACGTCCAAAAGTCCAAAATTCCCTCACATAGAAATTCATAAGCTTGGTCCACAAATTAATGCATGTGATCACGGGCTTTGAATTGATAGGTATTAATTACTCTCTAAGAGCATCACCATCAGGGGCATCAAACCCTCCTAATGGCTAATTTGTTAAGCCAAAGTCTAAAAAAATTCCAAAAATCAGGCGTATCAAATCCATGAACAAATTTGCAAAACTCTAACTTTGCTACAGTGCCACCCCAATTTTGGTGCGGCACTGTTCACTCACCAAGACACTATTTCACACACTGTTCATTTTTTTAATTATTACTTTTGGTGAGTATGAGTAGAAAAAAATACTAATAGTTTAATATGATGAAGTTAGAATAGAGAGTTTGATTTTGTGAATTTTTTGAAAAGTGACTTGCTAATTTATAAAAGGTGTTTTTGAGGTTAAATTTGGTGTGTGTTTTTGTGAGGCTGATAAGGATGCCCTAACAATGTGCAGCAGATGGAGTGTCTCGGTCTCCCCATGGATGTATACACAGAATAATGTTAAGGTGTTCAGTGGCGGCGAGCGCGCGTGCGTCCCTTGATTTTTCTTTTCCCACAATGAAACAATTCTCACTATCGTGGTTTCCAACAATCTTAAAGCCAATTCTTCATTTTTGGGGAAAAAAGTTTCTGATCATAGGGTTCTTCGTTCCGGAAGAAATAGGTCACTATTTCTGGGTTTAATTATTTTCTACGAAGGTTTTCTGTTTTGAACAGAATTGGAATTTTAGAAACATGGGTTTTCTCGAGGGTTTACAGGCCCAGGATTAGCAACCTTAGTAACTGTCAGCATTCCCGTCGTATGATCTTTGCACAATTTGACAAGTAGCATTTAGAAATTATTTGAGGAAGCCAAATTCAATTTTTTGAGTATATTTGAATCCATCAGGACCTTGAATTACAAATGAGCAAGGAAAAGAACCATCAGGGGAAGAAAAGCAGCCATCTTCCTGATCAATGTCGAAATTTTTTCTATCAAGCGACCAAGACTAAGATGATTTTCCCAAAGTCTCTTTCTCTCCCTCCCTCCCTCCCTCCCTCCTTATGCACAAATTAACAGAAGCAAATGCGAAAACTCCACAAATAGTAAACCACAACTCGCTTTAATTGGACTGGCTGGGCGGATAACCCAACCCATTATCAGAATAAACTGAACAAAAAATAAATCACATATTGATATAAGTAAAGGTAACAATACATTCCAAATATTCTCCAACAAACTCAGAAAGTTGATATACTAGCGCAAGAGTCAACCTAACACTCTACCATTAGCCTTTAAAGTCACAAATTGTATTCTTTCACCTTTCAATACCAGTCAATCAACT
>JAXBDA010006631.1:0-20140 GCA_036023075.1 Gaultheria prostrata
AGGTGGGGAAGGGAGGGGGGAGGGGGGGGGGGCGGCGGAGTGGGTAACTAGTAGTAGTATTTTACATGAGGGACCTAAAGAGAGAGAGAGACAGAGAGATATGTGCATTGTTACAGTTTGTGATACACGAATAGCCACGTATTTACTGGTCTTTAAGAGTATTTACCTATTTTGTTCTCACGTATTTTCTAGCGTCACAGAAGAAGTGTGCAGTTGTTTATTTATTTTTCCTTGTTTCGGCATGGCTTATAATTATTTATTCTGCTCATGTATTGTTCAGATATAGGAGTAGTATATATTTTTGCTTTAAGAAATGTGTTTAGAGCAGAATCCTTGTTTTCTGCTACACTCTTTTAACCGTGTTAGATAATTTCCACTTCTCCTATTATAGCTTATTATATTCATGCCAACACGAATACACTATGTCTAACCCCGCTGCAGAAAACAGCACATCCAATCGTGTTACATAATTAGTTCCTCTGTTCCTCTTTTCTATTAACTGCCAATATCAACATGGTGATGACAAGCTTTATTGGTGGTTTGATTTCTGGAATTGTGACATATGCCCATGCTTTAGTTTTTTTAGTCGGGCAGGGTATGCCATTCGTGGAGTAATCTATGACCTCTTGAATAGTATCGATCATGTTCTCTGATCCGCATATTGCTTGTGAACGTGCATGCTGTTGAGGAACTTTTTTGGCATCGCAGTCATACTAGGGTCCTTTCCTTAAAATTGCTTTATCTGGTTTCAATCTACGCCAGTTGTGTTTCTTGCATCATAACACCTTCTATACCATGCTCCACTGCTCATCCCCACTTCTTACATCATGGACAAACATTGTTCCTCATCCCCATTTTGACAATCTTGTCATCAAGTTCAGAACCGTTTACGCCTCTGCAATTCTTCCTGAAGGGTTTGTGATTTGAACCGTGAACCTGTTAGGTTTTGAGATTTGGATTAGAACAAGGGAGGCTATGAAAAAGAAAGCAGAGGATGAGATCGGGAATGGGAGTGGAAGGCTGGACCATAAGAGAGAGAGAGAGAGAGAGAGAGAGAGAGAGAGAGAGAGAGAGGCATGTAGCTATTATGTTGGTCTAGTTTTAGAAGTAGCTATCTATTTCAGCTAAAAACTGGAAATTTTTGGTTACACGCACATGCAAAATGGTATGTTTAGGGCTATTAGAAGGATATACTTTATTTGTCTTCGTGATATGGGATATTGAACCTTGAAGGAGAAGATAACCGCACTTCCAAATACCAGAAGGAAAAAGAAAAAAAAAGGTTTCTTAACTGATACAGGCCATTAGAATTGACTGTCCTCTTTTAACCTCAATGATGTTCACTGAGATGTGATATTGCAGCTTGAACCAACTTAGATAAGGACGCCCAATTTTCAAGCAACCACAAAATGAAGGTTTCTGAACCGATCATAGGTCTGTTTTGTAGGTAACATGCCTTAGTCAAACTGATTTATGTGTACAATGTACTAAGGGAAATTCCAGAAAGAAACAGAAATCTGTTTCCTTTAGTTTTATTTCTGGTTAAGAACTATACACTATGTCGAACATTAATTGTTTCTAGCTAAGGAGTTGAGTATTTCAAGTAAGCTGCCAATCAAACTGATTGTGTGTGTAATGGAAGTTAAACAGGCTTGGTAAGGGATTCTAACTGAACAGTGTGTGCAACTTGCAAATTAAGAACATAACCTGTAAAAGCAATTGTGTCAATTAAGTGGAACTTTTTGCTAGTTTGGAAAAATGTTTTCTTAAGGCTTATTCCGACACGTATTAAGTGATCAAACAAAAAGCTTCCTTCTTGTTTTTCCTCCCCCCGAGTTTAAGCAAATGCCTTTTTGATGCAATTATGGTGACTACAATACTGAAGGAATTAACAGATGGTAAATTTGCAGAGTTGATGCATCATGATAGAACTCTAGATGATCAAAAACCAAAAAAGTGTAGAACCTGGCGAAATTTTCAGCTGGTAAAGTTGCTGCTCTCTTAATGTCTCTTGTTTCTTCACCTGGTGACCTCAGGGGTTTTCTTATGGTGTTAACGTTTATGTCTAAGCTGCTGAGGATCCCCCAAGGATCTTTATATTGGATCTTAGACTATGTTTGGAGTTTGAACGTCTTAGGTAAATATAATTGAAGAGGAACTAATCATTGTTAGATTTTTTTTACGTCTTTGTCCCCCCCTCATTTAAGTCCCCTTAGTTATAAAAAATTGGATGGGGAGAGGTATCAGAGCCCTAATCTACTTCTTCCCATTTATATTGAGCCACGGAGAATCAACAACCACATCATTGCCGGCGGTCAAACTTTTGATTTGATTCCGGTTAGTTATTGTTTCCTCTTTGTCCGACGAGGAAATAGAATATGGAAATAGAATCTAGGAAGACTGATCCCATGGCACCCTCTCCTCCTCGGAAAAATTGCATAAGGGGAAGAAATATATGTTTGGTGGCGATAGCCGTGATATGGGGGTTAGTACTGCTATTGGTAATACTGGGGTTCACTGTTTTCAAAGCCAAACATCTGGTAACCACCGTCAATTCCGTGGCTCTAGAAGAGTTGAATTTTTCTCTCAACATTGCAAAGCTGGAAGCATACTTTAATGTCACCCTCGACGTCAATCTCTCCATTAAAAACCCTAATAAGGTTGGATTCAAGTACACCAACAGCACCGCGTTATTGAATTATTGTGGCCAACTGGTCGGCGAGGCTCCGATACCGGCCTCAAAAATATCTCCGGACAAAACAGTCACTATGAATCTGAGGCTCACCCTATTTGCCGATCGATTGATCTCCAAATCCAATTTGTATTCCGACATCATCTCCGGTACCTTGCCCCTAAGCACCGCCACCAGGATTTCCGGTAAAGTTTACATCTTGAAGATTATCAAAATTCACGTTGTTCTTATACAACCTGCGACATTAACATTGATGAAATGAACCGATCGGTGACCAACCAGACTTGTCAATATAAAGATAGGGAGAGAGAAGGCATCAATTTTCCATGATGGACATAAAGATATAGACAGAGAGATATGCGCATTGTTACAATTTGATACACATATAGCCACGTAGTTAGTGGTCTTTATTAATAGACCTATTTTGTTCTCACGCATTTTCTAGCGTTCAGAATAACACAGTGGACACTCAGTGCAGTTTGTTTTCCTTGTTTCGGCATGGCCATAATTATTTGTTCTGCTCATGTATTGTTCACATATGTGTATAATTTTGGTTTAAGAATTATGTTCAGAGCAGAATCATTATATTTTGCTGAACTCTTTTGATTGTGTTAGATAATTGTGACTGCTACTATTGCTTATTCCACCTATTATTGCTTATTATAACTTGTCATGACTCCTAAACTCTGTGAGTTTATTCCTTGCGGCACGAATGGACTATGTCAAACCCCTCTGTGGAAAACAAACTCAAAATGTGGCACATAATTGGTTCTTATGTTCCTCTATTAATTGCGAAGATCAACATGGTTACATCTAGCCAGTCTTCTTCACCTCTCTAGAAATCTGAATATCACATCGCTCAGATATCTTTATTGGTGGTTTGATTTCTAGAAGGGTATTTTATGCCCATGCTTTAGTTTTTTAGACAGGGAATTATGTCATTCATGGAGTAATCTAAGAGTTATTCAGTAGCCTTGATGTCATCTGATCCGCAAATTTCTCTGGATCACACAAGCTGTTGAGCTAGTGTTTTGCCATCGCAGTCATACTGGGGTCAAGAAATTGCTTTTATCTGGTCGTCTATCGATTACAGGAGAGTAATGAATAGGGGCGGCTCTACTAGTAGTTGACGCTTTGAGGGTTCAAAATTGCACTAGATTTTGCATTTTTTTTTTGGTATGAAGTTATTTTCCTTTAATGTTGTCTGTACTGGGTCATTCATACATAGGTTGACAAGAAGTTCAATGAATTTATAAGCCAATAAAAACTTATATTTTATATAGAGTATTTATGAAACAATATAATGCACTAAAGAGTCTTAGAGGGAGGGTGAATAGGACTACAAATTAAAAATTAAGTTTGATTAAGAGAATCACAATCACGCTCCATACTAATTGCCACAATTTAATTTGCAAAATATATAACAATTTAAGTAAATAGACAAGACAAGAAGATTTATATGGAAACGACTTAGGCTCTGAACACTCTAAGCATAAAAGCATAATCCTACTTATGCATTTCCATAAATCAAAAGGTTTATAAGAATTAACAAGACTAGGAATTACCCAACAAGCCTCTTGTGACACCTAGTCCCAATTCTTGAGATAGTACCCCGTAACCCTCTTTGATTCCATGGACTCCACAAGCACACCCGTCTTATCTCCAAATTAACTCGGCACCAAACCCATCCGGCTCATGTAGGAGCAAAGACAACAATCTATGATAAGAAAGACATGATTTTTCAGGAGGTTTTTTTTATTAAAACAATTAATCTAGAGGAAATACATGGAGTATTGAACTAGATTAGGAAGATAATGATCAAACACTAAGTTTTGATCATTTAATGTATCAAGAACACATGAATATAATAGGAAAATATTTTCCCTCTCTAAAGTGGGCTAATGCAAAATGGTACCCTGGAAGAGTGAAAATTTTGCTAAGTGCCAAAACCAAAGCGCACATCAAGCGCTGAACTCTGAAACTCATCTAAAAGAGGTACACGCCTTGGCAATTTTTTCTCTATCAAACCCAAAGGCAAACCAAGAAACCTAATGCCATAGAATATAAAACAAGATTTTTCCATGAGACCTCTAATCAAATTAACCAATGCGATGCATGGAAAAACTTTAACATGAAATGCGTATACCTCTTGTAATCAAAATCCAACCATCCGACGGGATCTCGCCTGGCATATGGAGATCCCGTCAAATGCATTTTGGACTATTCGTAAGATTTTTCAACTCAGGAATATTTGCCAACTTCTTAATCTATAAGGTTGGAAATGGGGCCTCTACATCAATTTGGCTTGACAATTCGCATCCCTTAGGGCCCTTGCATAAGAGGTATGGTGATCAATTATGCACTAACGTTGGGAGATCTCTTAATGCAAAGGTAGATTCTATAATCTGCAATGGGGAATACCTCTTGCAGGATTATTCATGAGATTAAGATAAAGATTCCTTCAGACTTTTACCTGATGTTACTCAAGAGGATTATGTGATTTGGACCCCTTCTCCGACTAGTATTTTTTTCCTTGAAAACTGCGTAGAATACTATTAGAGTTCCTTTTAACGTTCAATAGTGGTGTAAGGTGGTATGGTTTCCCAAAGCTGTTCCTAGGTGGTCTTCATTCTATGGTTGGCTATGCAATGTAGACTTTCTACCAAGGATAGGCTTATAGGATGGCGAGTTGTGGATAATGCAGCATGTGTTTACGTAGGATTGGCAGGCCTGAGTCTCATAATCACCTTTTCTCTGACTGCTCCTACTCTAGTATTGTTTGGGGGAAGCTATTAAGGAAGAATCAGGTTCAAAGAGGCCCTAGTAATTGGGATAAAGGGAGGGCCTGGTATCTACTTCACTCGAAGGGGAAGAGCTTTAGGAAGTCTATCCTAAAGATTTCTTTGGCTGCTGTTGTGTATGGTATTTGGAATATGAGGATTTTTCAGCACAAAGAGGTGGATCCTATCTCCATTTGCTCTAAGATTTGTGATTCTATAAGGGATTCTATCTTGGCATGGAAGAATTTCAAAGCTACTCGGGAGAATAAGGAGTTGTAATATATTTGGGGTGTTGATAAACATATCCTAGGCCTTACAACAAATATTGCATAATTTTCTTTCTTAGTTCTTTTATGTGTTTCTGTGTTTTAGATTTTTTGTTTTTTGGTGCTCCTTAGTGAGAGCCTTGTTATGGCTACTGGGATTACTTTGTTTCCCTTAGTGGTTTTTGTATTTCTTTGATTGCGCTTCAATGAAAAGAGTACCCTTTACAAAAAAAAAAAAAAAAAATCCAACCATTCTTCATGGCAATGGCTTTTCAACAATTCTTGATCCCTCGGGCAGAATATCTAGACTCAATACACTAAAAGGCTACCTCTTAAACCCAAATGGAAAAAGACTAAACACAGACGCCAATAGATTGCCAGAATGCGGAAAATGTCAATTACACTAACAATTTGCATTAGAAATTTTTCTTGCACGATTATGTCACTGCTGAACTGAAATCCGGGAGCAGCCCCTAGTGATGAAGTGGTTTTTTGGGGTTTCTTTTCCATATATTACCCAAAAGTCATGGATAAGGTCGATACACATCCCAATGGACAAATGAGATGATGGTAGAATGCAGTGAGAAGTAGTTGGTGCTTCTTACTTCATAAAATTATCCCTACCCTCCTCCTCCACTGCTCATCCATGGACAAAACAGTGTTCCTCATCCAAACTGACAATCTCGTCATCAAGGTCAGAACTATGAACTGCCTCTGGAAGTCGTTCAACAAGGGTTTGTGATTCAAGTGGTGGATTAGAGCAAGGGAGGAGAGAAAAGCAGAGGATGAGATCGGGGCTGGGACCTTCATAAGGTGGGGGAGGGAAGGGAGGAAAAGAAGCAGATGAGCCTATCAGATAAGGTTTGCTACATTCGTCTGTCATTGTGGCATATACCTACTATGTTAGGGGTAGTTTCAGAAATAGCTCTTTGTTCCTACTAAAAACTACAAATTCGTAGTTTGGTAGGATCCTCACATGCAAAATGTTATGCTTGAGGCTATGAGAAGGAATATACATATGATATTGGTGCTTGAACCTACTTAGAGGATAAGATGGCTAAACGTCCAAATACCAGAAGGAACAAGAAGGAAGTTTCTTAGTTGTTCTTACAGTCCATTTTCTAGTAAACCTGTCCTTTGCCAACCTCGGTGATGTTTATTGTGATGTTATATTGGAGCTTTTACTGGCTTAGAAGAGGATGGCAAATTTTCAAGCAAAACATCCACAAAATGAAGGTTTCTAATATGATCTTGTAATCCGCTTTATAGTTAACCTGGCCTTTGTCAACCGCGTTAACGTATATTGTAATACCCCAAGTTTCGGGGTAGATGGTGTTTAGTCCCACATTGGTTGTTTACATGAGTGATCTTGAGAATATAACAAACCATGTAGTAGACTACTAGTACCTTGGGCTTAAGCATTTTGGGCCATGTGGTGTGGCTTGTGGATCCAATCAGGGTACTGGGCTAGTGGTCTACATGGGGCGTTACAGATGGTATCAGAGTCCCACCCTGGTCCAAGTGGTGGGTAGGATGCGCTCTGCCACCATGGACACCAGGAGAGGTTACTGGGACTATGCAACGAGGACGTTGCATCCCTATGGGGGGAAGATTGTAATACCCTAGGTTTCGGGGTAGATGGTGTTTAGTCCCACATTGGTTGTTTACATGAGTGATCTTGAGAATATAACAAACCATGTAGTAGACTACTAGTACCTTGGGCTTAAGCATTTTGGGTCATGTGGTGTGGCTTGTGGATCCAATCAGGGTACTGGGCTAGTGGTCTACATGGGGCGTTACATATATAGAGGGCAATGCCAAATTAAGAAACCTAATCTGTTTCTTTTTAGATTTATTCCTAGCAAAAAACCATACACTATGCTAAACAACCTGATTGTGTGGTTAATAGATGTTAGACGAGTATGGTAAGGAATGCTAACTGAAGGGTGCATGCAACTTGTATATTGAGTACATAACTTGTGAAAGGAATTGTGTCAATTAAGTAGAACTATAGTATTTTGCTAGTGGGGAATATGTTTGCTTAAGGCTTACTCCGACTTATATTATCACACCAAAAGCTTCCTTCTCTTTTTTGCACCTCTTGAGTTAGTAAAAGCAAATGCCTATCTTGATGCAATTATGTTGACTGCGATACTCAAGGGAATCAACAGCTGGTAAACCTGCAGAGTTGATGGAACATGGTAGAACTCTGAATGATGACAAAAGAAAAGAACGGTAGAATTGTGGTGAAATTTTCAGGTTACAATTAACTAGCATACTTGGGATTACCTTCAAGAAAGGTTGCAACTCCCTTTGTGTGTCTTGTTGCTTCACCTAGTGAGGCTGGGGGTCTTAGTGTGTCTATGAAGGTAAAGCTTGCGGCTCCCTTTTTGTGTCCTGCTGCTCCCTTATTGTGTCCTGCTGCTTCATCAAGTCAAGTCAGGTGTGTTCATGTGTCTAGGCCAACGAGGATCGCCCTGAGGATCTTTATATAACGACTCTTATGCTATGTTTGGAACTTAGATGGCTTAAGTTAAAAGAACCGAAAGATTACAAGATAAGAGAAATTGGTCTTTGTTAGTTTTGGGTAGGGTTTCATATTTTGTACTCAAGAAACTTAAGGCTTGACCATCTGTTGTTCTTTCAACAGGCGATCCACTTTATTTTCTTGACCATCTGCTCTTGGATTCGAGATTCAATTGCTCAAAAGGACACCAATTGTAAACCATTGGACCCGTGTAACTCGCGGTTCATTTTGATATAAATAGACTAATAATTTGTTGACGACTTTTTGTTGACCACGTGATGTGTTACCAATGTTTTAATAAAATGTGTCCCATTTGTCATGTAGTGTAACATATTCTACTAGTACAATAATGATATATCGCATGGTCACCAGACATTGTCACCATAAGATAGATATTGAACTCTAACATGTGGATAAAAATAGAAAAAAGGAATTAGTAAAGATGGTCATGAAGTAATTTACTCATACACTTGGCATATTTCAACAAATTATAAAGACTACATGCTATTGCAGCATGAACTTCCTTTGACTCATGCTTCCGTCTTTCCTACGAAGAATCCTAGGTGAAAGACTGTTATGTGTTCTATAGATGAATGCGGGAAAGACTTTCTATTACCACTTATGTCGTTTCTTGTACCCCAATTTTTGGCTCATTCCATACGCGGTATTCTTAATTCATCACTCACACAAAATACAGAAAAATGCATGCAATGCATTTCAATAAAGAACTATAAGACCAATTGATAGAGAAGACACAAAATGGATGGGTGGCACTAAAAGAAAAGAAATAAATAATTGAGAAGATGAAAATATTTGGTCTGAGTTGAAAAGCAATTTAGGCCCTTGTTGGAGCAAATACCAAAAGAAAAGTCAACTATCGGATTCCAGATTGAGAGAATGATGTCGGAATACGGATAAGATCAGAAAGGTATATGAAGAGTTAGAAGTACTAATGAACAGAGCAATTCACTTTGATTCAAAAATTCTACGTTCATTTTTGTCACCAGGCGCACTGCCCTTTCCCTCTCTCAATGTCTCTTAATTCATCAAACATCGGATCACTACTCATCAGCAGTTGCCCATCATGTCTTTCAAGGTCATTCCTTCTTCAATCTTTCTCTCGTCAAGCAAGTCTGATTTGTCTCCAAGAAGTGAGGTTCGGATGACTTGGAAAAAACTTTAAGAAAGGGGCGAAGCAGATAGATAACTGAAGAGGAAGAAGCTGAATGAAGAAAGGCGCGAGACAGAGAGTTCAAGGACTGACTGGCTCTTGAAGGTGTTGGCTGATGAAAGACATCCTCTGGCAAAAGAAAGAGGGGCAGTGTAATAAATGGACTGCACTAAGCAAGAGATCAACTAACCAAGAGAATGAATTAACCCCAAGGGCCGATCTCGTATGTTTATCTGTTTCTGCCTTTCTGTCTTTCCTCTAGTTAAAGAGTTCATTCAGGACTTCATGAAATCGAAGAGCCGGTCCTCTCCCGTCCTATAAAAAATGTCCATGGAGAACTACGTATGGACCATAAAGAAGTTCTTTTGGGGGAATAGGAATGAGTAGGTATCTGTGTGCCCTTCCCCGGCCTATAAACTAGAGATAGAGATCCAGACCTTCGTGTTCGAGATGAAGCAGCAGTTGATACGGTCTAGTAGTTTACCGGATGAATTGATAAGTCGGGCATTTCCGGCCCACCAAGCGAAACCTGAGGTTTCTTGGTCACGGCCAGCTAAAGCTAAAGTTCCGTTAAAGAGCGTTTCCACAGGGTAGAACCTCCTCAGGGAATATAAGGTTTTCAAAGGCTGATCTTGAGCCGCCATCCAAGCACGAATACCCTAATTTAAGAGAATGTTTTTGGTGTAGAAAGTCTCAAATTCAGGATTTTCCGCTGCGCGAAAGAAAGTAGCAGATGATCACTCAAAAATTCTTGATCACGATTCATAGAAACAGGGGGAGTACAATTGTATGAATGCACACTGAAAAAATAGCTTTGACTATTTTGAAAATACAATAAGCCAAGGAAACAAGGATACGACATCTTATACAATTCTCAATGGAAATAAAACGAAATACAGACGGAAACTTACTTAGTCCTGATGCGGCCCTTATTTGGAGGAAAAATCTAACAGTAGCAACAACATAATTACAATAATCTCTCTCTCTCTCTCTCTCTCTCTCTCTCTCTCTCTCTCTCTTTCTTCTTCTTTTTTCTGAGGAGATAGCTCATGAATATGACTAGGAGGAATAGAGTGGAAAGAAGATACTCCATTAGTTACTGTTACCCACAAAAAGAACTCCACGGTAAGATTGAAATTCCGATACTAAAATTTCCTTAGAAGTCAGAAAATTGTCAATTGATCATATGTTACGAACCCCGTGGGAAGGGAAAGTTAAAGAGGGAAGAACATGTGAAACGGAGTCGTTGAAGTGTTGTGCCTATTGACTGGTGGGTGGGGTGGGACCTCAACCACTTGTAGGAAACGAGCAGCCTCCCTCCCAATCTCTCTCAAGCAAACTCTCAGCAATTTGGACATCACCCTCAGCAGTTTGGAGTAAAGGCTTGGTCCGGCATGGAGCACGAACTGGAGTTCCATTGTAGCAATATTTTGTAGTATCAGATAATCAGGATACAAGACTGATTGCGAGAAATTCTTCCTCCGTAATTAAGAAATTGATGATGTAGAACAAGTAGCGGTTCAATTCTATGATTAGTTGGACCGGTCAAAGCCTCGGAGGCCCAAACAACTCTTAATTGAAAATTGCCAAATTCGGCAATTTATCGACGAGCCCGGAATCGGCCCCAACTTGGTGGGCTGAAGCAAAATTGCGTTGTGGTCAAGACTCATCACCTAAGTCGTGACCGATGGTGGATTTCGGCTAAATTCCTTCGTTTCGGCCTTCAATTTAGTATTTTTGCTATTTTAGAAAAATAATTAGAATAAGAATTACTCTTATCGTATAATTCCATTTTTATTGATTTCAGTCGGGAAAGTCTTAGATTTGTTTCTAGTTTTTAATTTTGGGATTTTCCCCAATTTCTGAGATATTTTATTTTTTAGTAGTATTTGCTAGGGTTTGCTAAGGTTTTCCTATAAAAGAGCGCGTAATCTCTATTATTCAACATCTTTTAATCAATAATACTTCTGAGTTAAATATCTTTCTTCTTGTGGATTTAAGAACTCTCGAGGATTCGAGGCCTATCTTCGCTTGAAATAGTACGCTAACTATTCTCTTGTGAATTTCGTTGCGTCAGAAAACTCCTGCTCCGTGGAGTAGGCATTTGCTGAACTACATAAGTATCTTGTGTCTGTATGTGTGTTTGATGTGTTTTTTGTTTGGTTTTGATTGTTATGGCATAAATAACAGTGTGATGTGAAACTCACATGTGATGCCTTACAGAAGTCATTGGCTATGTGATTAATTGATGGCAAAAGCCAGTGTTTGCCCTAGGGGTGAGCATGGACCGGATTGGTTCGGTTTTGTAGTAAACCAAGAACCAAACCATTACCTACGGATTATGAATTTGGAGAACCAAACCAACCCATAAAAGGCATAGAACCAAACCAATCCAAACCATTAAGATACGGATCGGTTTCGGTTTCGAACCCCGGTTTGCTTAAAATTGAGATATTATTTATGTAAACTATTTAAAGTACTTAAAATTTTGAAGATTAATAAACCAAAACTTATATTAAATCCGATTCCATTAAAATATCATTAAAATAATCATGGTAATGAAAGAAATCAAAGAATAGGAATAGGCAATGACCAAATCATGTATAGAAATTTAGAATAATAGAAACGTGTTGTGGAATCAAAAGTGGAATGGAGAATTTCATTATTTGGCTATGACTAAACCACTATTGGTGTATTGGTGTATTGAATAAGTTTTGCACAGAAAATAAATAATGAATAAATTAAATTAGGAAGTTAGTTAACTATGACTTATATATATAAATACATTTATATATACTTCATCCAAAAAAAATACATTTATATATAATATACACAGTTCGGATCGGATTGGGACCAGAACCATGAACGTAAATCCACAAACCAAACCATTGAATACGGATTCTAATTTTTTTAAATCAGGACCAAACCACGTTACTAAAAAACCGAACAAAACCAATCAGTTTGGATCAGTTTGGACTGAATTCACGGTTTGACGGATTTTCTGCTCACCCCTAATTTGCCCCATTTGCATTGCCCCATGCCCCCTGACAACTAGTCTTCGCATAAAACAGGAGAGGACTTGTTAAATATATAAAGAAAGTGGATCTAAATTGGATTGATTATGAGAGAAACAAATGAAGAATCTGATTTGAAAAAATATCCAATTCAAAGATGAGGTGCGTGACTGGGAGCCATGTGTCTAATAATTATTTAATGCTATCAGGGTACAACCACATGGTACTCTGGAGCGCTCAAACACCACACAATTATGTAGGTTCCACAACTAAATGTATGAACCATCAGATAAATATGTGATGTTGGAGTGATTTGACGCATCACGTAACTGTGCTCCGGACTACCGAAAAGAACTCGAGGCATGTATGCATTTCCTAGACGAGAACAAGACTTGTATAATTAGCACTGGGAGGTAGCAGAACTTTCGTAAACAAAGAGAAAAGTCGTTTTTGACCAACTTCCCCAAAAAACGAACCGTAGGGAGGGACTACGTCAAATGCGCGTCTATCTGTCTCTCTCTCAATAATAAATAGTAGTAGAGGAGATCTCTTTATCTTATCAAAACTCCAAACCCATTCCTTCCCCGGCCCTAATCATTCATTCAACCAAAACCCAACCTCGAAAAGCATTTCTAACTTTCTTTTTATTGCAGTTGGCGTGTTAACATCACCAATGCTGCTACCATATCACCCGTATTAACCCATTTTGTTCAAAACTCGTTTCAACTAATTCTTCCCTGCCTATAGTTTTATCGCTCTGTCTCGCTCCTCTTCCCAATTTTTAATTAAATCAGCAATTTGCTAGAGGAAAGACACAAGAGAGAAGAGAAACCATGGAAACTGGAGCAGCAACCGGTATTCAGTGCAAGCGCAATAGCCTCGTCATCAAGAGGAACATTAGCTCAACCTCCTCGTTTCGCCTTCGATCCCCGAGTCTCAACTCCGTGCGTCTACGTCGGATATTTGATCTGTTTGACAAGAACAATGACGAAATCATAACCGTGGATGAGCTCAGCCAAGCGCTCCAACTCCTAGGCTTGGATGCTGATATGTCTGAGTTAGACAGCATGGTCAAGTCCCACATTAAACAGGGCAACAAAGGCCTTCAATTTGAAGACTTCGAATCCTTACATAGATCATTGAACGACACCTTCTTTGGGATCAATGAGGAGGAGGATATGGGCCAAGAAGGAGATCAGGAAGAAAAGGCGTGCCAGCAGGAAGAGTCAGACCTTTCTGAGGCGTTCAAGGTGTTCGACGAGGACGGGGACGGCTACATATCAGCGAGGGAGTTGCAAGCCGTGCTTGGGAGGCTTGGATTACCCGAAGGCAGAGAGATGGACAGAGTTGAGCGCATGATTCTCTCAGTTGACCGCAACCACGATGGCCGTGTTGACTTCTTTGAGTTCAAAGATATGATGCTTCGCACCGTCATCATCCCCTCCTCCTAATCATTGCGCGCATCTATCATTTACAATCAGTTGCCATAGTGGTAGCATCGTGTATTTAGAGATCTCTCTCTCCCTTCAGTTTTCCCTCCTCATCTGCTCATCCTTTTTAGTATGTACGTCTACTTTTGTATCCTTCATTAGTTCCTTCGTTATAACATGTTGTAATCTTATGACAACATGAAGTTTCAATTGTAATCTTATTTCATGCTATGAATTAAATTCTTCAATTTACAGTTTGGATATTCCGGCTGTCTAATGTAAGAAAATTTGTTCTAAATTCTTAACCTGGATTTATAAATCTTGTATGCATGCTCTCAGCAGCTACTTGGGTTGGCATCATTTTCTTTATACGAACATGATGTGTAGCTGGCACCAAGGGCAAGCTGTTGCGTAATGCCTACTGAGTCGTGTTCATCTTTGAACTGTTTGAACTGGTCTGTTCACAACAGGGGCGGACAAGGGGGGTGCTAGGGGGGTGTTCGGCCCCTGCACTCCCCCCAATTTTCTACATATTTTTAGTGCAATTTTAGATTTTTTTGTAAAATTATTGAAGAGTGATCCCCGCAAATCAGGCAAAAATTGCAATGCTGCGTCAGCCACTGGTTCACAAACAGACAAACCTACATTTCTAATACGTAGTTCATTTTGAATGATCTCCGCTGGTACTAAAGCTGCTATGAATTATGATAGATGTGCTTCTTCATTGCATGGTCCTATGTATATGACTGTAATGGAAACAAATGCTTAATTAACCACAAATTTTTAAGAGCAATCAAGTTTGAGTTAATTCATGATTATGAAGCATGCACATACACTTGGGATTGAGGCCTTATTTGTCAATCACCTGGACCGCTTCGTACGAACAAGAACATTCAACTGATCCTTACTTTTCAAAGGTACTTTTATACTCCTATCAGATAAAAGAAATTAAAAGAAGTTGTTTGGCCTTTTCAACGTTTGGTAAGGAAAAGGGAAGGTTTTGTTTGATATGTATGCATATCGTGTTTTGAACAAGATTGAACCAACAACCGTGGCGTGCTGCACTAATAACCAAGTCTAGAAGAGTCATTAAAAAATCTAGTACTACGTATACAGTTCTCTTACCATACGCAAAAAAGGAACTGATGATGGAGCGGTAGTTTGAAACGTTACGTAGGTCCTCTTAATTTGTGGCAGATAAAAGCCACTTTCCATGTTTTTATTTCTCGGTTTTCTTTCTGTTGCCGTCACGCACACACCGTCCATTGCTTACTGCTTCCAGTGTCATCAATCCGGTTATTGTGAACTAGCTAGTCGAATTTGATGTGAAATTTCTTCTCTTTAACATATGTAATAAGAATTATGCCCGTGTTCGATTTTTCTTTTCTTTTTTTTTTTTTTTTTGGAAATCTCTTCTCATTTAGTCAAAGCTGTTTAAAATATCGAAGAGGGGGACTGGAATCTCTCGTTCAAGCAACCTACCGTTGCTGCAAGCTTAACTCTTGTTGGCCACATAGGCAATGGGAGTTTTTGTTAGTATTATTTGCGTAAGAAGCCTTCCTTTTGGTTTTGATCTTGTTGTACTAAGCCTTCACAATAGCTACAAGCAAATAAAAAGTACTCGTAATTTACAGAAATTGGGAGCCTACTGCTAGCATACATGTAATCATGCTGTAAGTAGGGGGCCCAAGATCAAGGAAGTTATGGTTGAAGTCTAACTCCCTCTCATGCATTTTAAAAGCAGACAGTCCAAAATGAGGACAAGTTGTTCAATAAATCTCATTTACGTGTATGCGGCATGCGCTGCAGGTGCATATTGTTGACCTTGAAAATTCCTTGTCAAAAGTTTCTTTCTCCCTCTCTTGGTGCTTGTCACACCCCTCTCCCTACAGCTTAACCACCATGGGATGGGATCTCCCCACTTCAGTAAACTGTAGCAGCAGCACTTATCAGATACCTTTCGGTTTAAATCACCAACCAATCAACACCGGTACTACTCCACCGCTTGAAAAGAAATCCTTTAATAGTTGATTAAAAAAAAGGTACAGAAGAAAGGATCAGATTCAGTTGGTTCGTCACGTACATACAAGTAAGATAGATAATTAATCTGTAAGTATAAATCATTAAGTTATACTTAAAAGTGGCATTCTTCATTTCTATTTCTTTTGGTCATCACTTTCTTGATTCATTCCACCAGCTTGGACTGGCCAATTACTAACTACTAATAGTTGGCATTTCTTCTCAGATTAGTTTCTTGGCTTTTGTGTTTTCGATATGCTGGTTATCGAATCTTATAAGTTTTGTCAGGATTTGTTTCCTTTTTTTGTCCTCTCTAAACATGCAGTTGTGCAGGTACACTGTTCCATTGATTAGCTTCCATCATGATGGAAAGTAAGACAATGAAGTACGGAGCAAACCCTGGTGATCATCAAGAGATATTGATCACCTTCAGATCCTTGGACTCCTCCAATATTGGGTTCTTCACTGATGATGACGACCACAATTTTGATGAAGAAGAAAAGAAATCAGCTACATCGAAATTGCACTTGATGAACCCCATGCACTGTCCATACCACCCCAGATTTGCAATCAAAAGAGAGATCAAGGAGGAGAAGAAAAGGCGAAAGCAAAACAAAAAGAGAGGAGTACCACTGGTGATCATCCTGATAATCAGGAATTAGAGTTTTGGACATCCTTATCTCCTTCAGTTTCAGAATTCCCTGGCTTTCCTTTCTCATCTTCTCAGACCTTGTCTTCTTCCACCAACACCAATAATACCACCACTACTAGTACTTCTTCCGATTGCAGTCCTGGTGCTGCTTATGGGTATGCAATCAAATCTCGAGAATCATCACCAGCAGGACATTCCAAATTTTCACCTATCCCCAGAGTTAACACTACAAGTGATTTTAAAACAAAAAAACAGTTTCCAGTACTCCACCATCTCTTGAATGCATTGCTTTCAGCTTTCAAGCCATCATTATCATTGAAAATCTCCAAGGAAAGTGGCCGTCCTGATGATTATGAGGATGATGATAATAAGAAAACGGCTTTGGACACAACAGGTAGCTGGGAAGTTGTAAGGAGCAGGTAAATTCCTTAAACTAATCACTCACAAACTCCATGTGTAAGAACCACATGTATAAAATACTGTAGACTAATTTGCCCTGATTATTATCTATTAATTAAGTACAATTTTGTTTCTTTTTTGTGTGCTAATGTGTTGTGTGCATAGCGGCAGGGACAAGCCGACAAGGTGCTGCACCAAAAGTTTCCAAAACATGCCAATACTAATAATGCCTGCGAAATTTGCATGCACCGCCACCTAGAAAGGCTAGAATGCAACAAAAGTGTGAAATTACTTCGATAAATTCACAATAAAATGGAGACCCTGCAAATAGGTTTTTCTAGCCAGCCCCATTAAATGAGGATATCAAATTATCAATTATGATACAAATTAGGAGTATATTGACTTTGAAAAACTCCACCTTTGCTAGTGATCAGTTACTATCTTTTATGCTTTTATTAACTAGCCTGTATGAATCCAGGAAAACGTCATTGATGACTGCAGTGAATCATGGGGGAGCCACGGCAAAGTTGTTAACAAAGTTCAAATCTATAACCATCCGGTCAGTGGTGACTTCATTATTGAAACCTCGGCCGGGCTTGGTTTCTCCTGGAGGCAAAAACACTAGTCAACAGACCAAGAGCGGTCCTAATAAACTGAGGTCAATTAAGAACTATCGGAGGAGACTTATGAAGCCGTTTGACAGATGGACTTCAGTAAAGCCACAGAACTGGCAGGAAGATCAGTCCAATTTTAATACAAGCAGCAGTAGCAGCATGGACAAGTACTCTTTGGATGCAATAAGGGGGATGTTGGAGTCTTTCGAGGTGATGAAGATCAGGCACAAAAAAGTTAAACAGATGAGCAAAATCTGCCCGAATTCAATCAAGTCCTCTCCACTTCAAGGAGAAGTACTTGTTCCGATTGAAGCAAGAAAATTTTACACAAGAGACAACTCAGTCCAGGCTGCAATTGCTCACTGCAAGAGTTCATTTGGCCAAGTGCACCACTAATAAGTGTATATTCATAACGTATCTCCATGCCCATCTTTTGTTTGGAATAATATTTCAGGGACTAGTTGAGATGTCTATTTACCTATTTTCTTTACATGCAGAGAGTAAGGGGTTAGCTTTGACATGCAGTGTTTATTTTTAAATATCTGCGTATAGGGGTGCTAAATGAGCCAAACAAGCCAAGCACTATATTGCTCAAGCTTGGCTCGACTCCTTATTACATGGTTCAAGCTTGGCTCGAGCTTGAGAAATATAGGAGACTAATTGTTCAAGCTTGGCTCACGTTTGAAGTTCTGTATTCATGGTAAGCTTGGCTTGACTTGTGAAATATTCAAGCCAATCTTAAGTTTTCAGGCCTAAGCTTAAAATCGTGACGTTTCGAACTTTCAAGAATGAGATCAAGTTTAAGCTCATGACGTTCCAAAATGAAATGGCCTAATTTAAGAGCAGAAGTCCTAAATTTCCTTATATTATTGAAGAAGTTTTTAATTTCAATACAAGAGTAAGTGTGATCTCTTATTTGTGAGATGCTTGTTGATAAACTCTATCTTTAGAATATTTACAGAATGACTCTTTGTTCACGAGCCTATCAAGCCAAACACCTATATGCTCAAGCTTGGCTTGAATATATTAACAAACAATAAAAAGTGATTGAGTGTGGCTTATATATATATACAGTCCCCTTCACCTCAGGACGTCCGGATTTTCCTAAGTTCCGGACCCTCCATCCAACGGCTGAGATTTAATCTCAGCGCTAGGGGATCTCGCAGGTCTAGCCCGGGTTAAAAAGGATGCGGGTCATGGATCCGTTTCACTAAAGAGCTAACGGGTCAAAAAACCCCACTCATTTCACGCGTTCGTCGAAGAGAGAAGAGAGATAAAGGGAGAGAGAAGGCGACGAAGAGAAACACGACCGACGACCGACGAACTGAGATCCACCACTCGACGACGAACACCACGACGATGAAAGGTATCTATCTCTCTGTCTCGCTCGCTGTCTCTCTCTTTCTATATATGTAATACCCGTTCCGGGCATTTAATATTTAGTTCATGATTTAATATGAATTAGAAGAGTTTGAGGTTAAATGGTTATACGTTAAAAGTGCGAGGATTTGAGTGTGTATGAGTATGTTTTAATATCATTGGGTGAGAGTATGTTTGGAGAGGTGGTGTGGCTACACCCAATAATTTTCCTAATCCTATTATTACTAAGGGGAGGGGGTGTCGGTAGAATAAGGAAAGGGAGAAAGAGCAGGAGAGAAGGCAGAGAGAAAGAGGAGAAGAAAAGAAGAAGAAGAAGAAGAAGAAAAGAGGAAGAAGAGAAGGAGAAAATTGGGGAAAATCAAGAGGTAAAAGTCTATGCTTTTATGTTTTGGATGATTGATTCAAACTTAGCTATATGTGTGTATTTGATGTTTGATTATGGTTGAGATTGAGTTTTGGAAGTTGGAAATCGGGTTTTCTTTCAAGAAATTCGTGGGTTTGGTTTAACCCATTGTTGGGTTTGTGAAATCTGGATTCTGACCTGTTTTGACAGAATTATTTCGGGTACTTAGAGAGCTCCTAAATTTCTGATATTTTTACAGTAGATACCCATGGATGTCTAGTATATTGTGTAAAGGTTTCAGAAGAAAACTCAAAGCACAGAAAATACTAAAATTGTTTTACCGAGCTGCTGTCAGGTTCGTTTTTGTTCAGGCAGCATTGGTGGACTTTAGGAAAAATGGCATAACTCCTAGCTTGAGTGTCCGTTTTTCAAACCGCTTTTTGATTTAGAAACTAGACTCGTATACCTTCGATATGGTGTAGGGCTTGTGGCTTAATTTTCTGTAGGATATAGCAGTTTTTGAGTTGAAGTTGATGGTTGAGGAATTCTAGAATTCTGGGCAGTCTTTTGAGCTGTGTTTTTAATAAGTTTTGTTATAGCTAAGTATGATCAATGGAGATGGGTCCTTATGGGTCTTTTGTGTTGATAAGTTGGTGATGTTTTGGAGTTGGAATCATTAGAAAATATTGAGTAGGCGATTTTTAGTGAATTGTTGAAGACGGACTGTTTTGCAGAATTTCTAATCTCGTGTGTTCGTTGTGTAATTTCTATGGAGCATATCTTGGTCATTCGGACTCCGAATAGGGCAAATTATATGTCGAAATTTATGTACTGGAAGTCTACTTTCTAGTGG
>JAXBDA010006632.1:0-20137 GCA_036023075.1 Gaultheria prostrata
GCCCGCACCCCCCCCCACCGGGGTGCGGCCGCGGCTCACAGCCACGGCGATCGTGGTGGTGGTACCCCTCCTCCTTTGGAAGAACCACTTCCACCTTTCCTGTGAACAACCTGCATCAATTTCTTCCCCGAATCCCGTGCAACTCCTAAGCAACCCTGCTTACTTTGTGCACGTGCTTGCAATTGACGCATCTCCTGCCCAACTGAACAACCTATACCGCTTGTCCCATGTCTAACAGCAGCCCCACCTGTCATGACAGATCCCACAAACTTGTATAGCCCACCAACTTTCTTCCCCAGCAGTAAATCCCGGCCTCCACCAGAAATCCGAAGTGCTCCGCTATCCGCCGAAAAACTACATCCTCTCTCATCAAGCTTCCCGAGAGATATCAAGTTTTTCTTTACCCCTGGCGCGTGTCATACTTCCGCTACTTTCAAAATTTTCCCACTCGGAACCCGAAACTTCATTGTCCCCTTGCCAACAACCTGATTCGTCGAACCGTTAGCCATCCGAACAAGACCTCCATCGCATGCCTCGTAATCCCAAAATTGTGACTTATCCCCGCAAACATGATTGGAGCACCCCGAATCTAGTACCCAATCTGATTTTCCCGTGTCTGTAGCGTCTAACACTGCCAACGTATACTCATCATCGGATTCCTGAACTGCCACTGCTGCTTCATTTGGTAGGTTCCCCATACACTCCGCCAAGTATTTCGGACAATACCGCTTAATATGCCCCTCTTTATGGCAATGATAGCAAGTGACTCCCTTCGACTGAGAACTGTTGCCGCCTCCCTTCCACTTTCCCTTTTTCTTTGTTTGGTTCCTGCCTTTGTTACTGTCTGAATAAAGTGCCTGTGACTCATCAACCCGTGCTTGCCCCATCTCATTCTTCCTCGCCTCTTCGTTGAAGATAACATCTTTAACCATAGTCATAGTCAACTTCCCATCCGGCGCTGAGTTGCTTAGTGAGACCACCAATGTCTCCCAATTATCCGGTAGAGAACTGAGCAATAAAAGAGCCTGCAACTCATCATCGAACTTCATCCCAACATTTGACAGCTGATTTACCAAACTCTGAAACTCACTGGAATGCCCGGCAACTGACTCACTACCCCGAAGCTTCAAATTCATTAGCCTCCTCATCAATAATGCTTTATTCCTGGATGTTTTCGATTGATACATCTCATCTAATTTCTGCCACAGAGGGTAAGCCTCTCTATCTTGCGCTACATGATGAATAACCTCTTGTCCAACACACTGGCACATCAAAGCTACTGCTTTCCTGTTTATTCTCTTCCAATCCTCTGTCGTCGTCCCCTCTGGTTTGACCCCTTCTACTTCCAACGGTTCATATAACTCTCTCAAAGTAAGCATATCCTCCATCCAAGGCCTCCAAATTGCATAATTACTAGACGTTAAAAGAACCATAGCATTCATGTTGACCTCCAACATCTCCACAATCAAGAAAGTCACAAAAAACCAGCACTGGACACTCCCACAGTTGATTTGACAATACCACGGAACGTTTAAAGCAGTGAAATAATACGTACCGTAAAAAACCGTAACAAATCTCCACAAACCGAGCCCGGGATTGGATCCACAACGAAAAACCGAGCCGAGAACCGGTCTAAACCGGCCAAGAACCGGTCTAAAAGTGACTGAACCGGCCTCTGAAACCTTTATGACAAAACCGGGTCTGAACCGCCTGACAACGCGGTCTGAACCCTTTGACTTGAACGTTTGACCGCTTTGACCTGTCTGAACCTTTTGAACCCTTAACCCCCGTACGGGTGAACCTTTTGAACCTTGATGACGTCAGCCCTAGCGTCTTCTTCCCGCCGCCGCGCGTGAAACACACACCGCGAGTAGATCTCACTCGCCGGCGTTCAAACGGCGCGTGAAGGCGCGTGGAACCTCCTCCGGTGACGTTCCGACTTGCTCCGAGATCGTTTGGCCGAGACAAACACAACCCTATCCTCGAAATTTGTGTCCGACCTCGTTTGATCCGAGCACAACCCAACCAGTCGATCGCCTCCGCCCGCCTGTGTTCAAACCGACCGTGTGCACTATTCCGGTGACCAAAACCGACCACCCACACACCGTTGTGATCGTCTCTGAGAGCCGCACCTGTTTTATCCGACCAATCCTTCGAAACGGTGCTCCAATGGCCTCCGAGTGATTATCCAACTGCTTCGCGCTATGTGGTGCTTCGAACCAAGCTTTGATACCAGTTTGTTATGCCAAATGCCACACCACAAGCACGAAAACAGTAAATCAAGCAAGAACAAGACACACAAGTTTACGTGGTTCGACCAAATCGGACCTACTTCCACGGGGATTTCACTATAATCCAGAGATAAATTGTGATTACACACTCACTCTCAATCTCACCACAATGATTTCCTCACCGTTCTCTCGTGTATCTCTCTCACCTACTCACTGCCTCTCTCTTTTTTATCACACCAAATAAACAAGACATAACGAGTATTTAAGGAGTTACAACGATTAAACCCTAAAACCCTCCCATTGGGCCTTAAGCCCAACCGTCCCACACGGGGTGGACCAAACATGGACTGCCAAAATTATCACTTTTGAAAGTGTTCGAGCCTATCTTTTCAGAATGTAGTGTACAGGGGGGTGGGTTTGTCTATTGCATTAAGCTACGCCTGCAATTGGAACACGATATTCTCAAGACTCTTTTGCTTCTCCTCGCAGTGAGAATGATTTCCACGTCTAGGCATGAGGAAGTAGATGTTTGGAGTGAAGACATTTCTTCCATGGTAAGGATGTCATTGCTTCCTTGAGTATGTATAGTCCGATCTTCTACCTGTTCAGTTTACCCATCATGTTATGTATAGCAGTATGTAAGACAATGAATGATATCAAATTCAATCATTTACAACTTCTAAGAAGTGTAACATAAAATTCCTTACAATTTTCGCAGCTTTTTTCTTAATTCCAATATTATCATGCTCTCTATCTTTATTTTGACGAGTGTTTTTCCACGTAAAGCACATATCCATGCTCACAATTTGTTCTTCAGATTCATTAATCTACCAATCAATGAATGATATTTGGTAGTCTTGTTGAACCTGTACCCTTCCTTTTCTTGCATTTTGCATTTTCGTCACCTAATATTAACATTTGGCGACGAAACAAAATTTCCTCGCCTATTCTGAACAATTGGCGAGGAAATTAGCATTTTCCTCGCCACATCTTTTTGGCGAGGGAAGATAATTTTGTCGCCAAATGGGTAGCCTTTAGCGAGGAAATATTCATTTCCTCGCCAAATCTTAGCTTTTTGACGAGGAAATATAATTTTGTCGTTAATCTTAGCTTTTTGGCGAGGAAAGATAATTTCGTCAAAATCTTTGTTGTTTGGTGAGGAAATTCAAAATTCGTCGCCAAATGGTAGCCTTTCAGCGAGGAAATGTTCATTTCCTCGCTAAATCTTAGTTTTTGGGCGAGGAAATATAATTTCGTCGATATAGCGTACTCTTTGCCGACGAAATCGATTTCCTCGCCATAAAGACCCATTTGGCGAGGAAATTTGAATTTCCTCGCCAGCTTTCGTCGCCATAGTTACTTTTTGTTGGAGTACGTTAGGTTTAGGGTTTTCTTGGGGTGGGCTTAGCCCATTTGTTTGGCTGGGCTTTATTGTGTTTTATTGTTGTATTTGGGCTCTTAGGCCATCCGGTGTATGCTTCAATTTATATCTGGGCTTTCAGGGCCAAGGGTGTTTGGGCTTTGCCCTTTGGTTGTTCCAACTTTTGGTTGGATTTGTTTTCTCCTTCTCGATGTACCCTTTGTCGAGATTCTTCAATAAATTTTTATTGTTGATAAAAAAAAAACAGACCACACCACGGTAATCCCTATATTTAAATTAGCCTATTTTGAATTTTTGAGATTTTACAGGGACCGAAATCAGGAAACGTACGGGCAAAATTGTGTCGCCTGGACGCGAGACGCCGCGTGTCGCGATGAGGTGTATATGGGGAAACACAGGTGTCATACTTCACCTGTTTCACCCAATTCCACCGTGGTATATATGGACCATTTTTTATAAGAAAATCTTCCTCAATATGGAAGTTCTCTTGGCAGTATAGGGATTTTAAAAGGGACGAGATTATGAGAGGATTTGATGGCTTAATTTGCTATGCTCCTTGACTGCCTATTTAAACGCATCAACGAGGATTTGAAAAGGCACTTTTCGGCAGCCTCATCTTCTACATCGAAAAAGCCGAGAGCAGCATTTTTGGGGATTATTTCGTTTTGATCTTGGAGTATTTCTAACCCCATGAACCATTGAGCCTCATGTTCAATTACTCCGAGCACTTTTTTTCAACAGCTGATTCAAAGTATTGAGTTGCTATTCCAGTGGATTTCTGGGATTTTTTGGAAGGCTTGAGTGATTCAAGGCACACGGTAATCAAACACTTGGTGTAGTGAACGAGGAGTCGGCAATCGTCCTTTGGTCAATTGTAAGGAGTCATAATTGTAAGTTAAGGTCCTTTTGTAACCGCACAATGTTACTCCCTCCATCCCAAATTGTTGGACCCTCTTTCTATTTTGGGATGTCCCAAAGTATATGTCCCATTTTTAAAAACATCCGTTAAACAGGGTCACTTTCCAGTTTTACCCTTAAAAGGTACTTTCCCCATCTCAATTGGCTTGTTCATTGTCTTTTATTTATACCGCTTTATATGATTTTGAAAACTTTGTATGATAAAATTAATTAATATTTATCAAACAAGATCCATATTGCATATGTTTTGAGTTTCATATAAAAAATTTAGCCCCACAAAATTGACCACGTTAATATCAACTGGACTTAGGGGCAAAACAGAAAAGACAATACAAAGTTTTCACACCCCTCAATAAATTGGATTCCCCAAAAGAGTCCAGCAAATTGGGACGGAGGGAGTATTTTTTAGTGTTTGATTCCTTCCCGTGATTTCTACCATTTTCATGGTTTTCCACGTATATTGCATGTTCGTAGTTATTTGTTTATTTCCTTTTGTTTGAATTAATAATCGTGATTAGCCGAACAAGAATTTTCATCCTTGTTTAAAAAATTCATTACATGAAAGCTTCTTTATCATTTGATGAAAGGAAGTTTAATTGCAAATTAGTAAGTAAATAACAATCATAAAGGTGGTTGATATTTCAAATCAGAAAACATATTGAAAAGTCATTCTTCTTTCTTAAGAGGTCGATATTTAATTTGGTACTCTGTCCCTGGTAGATCATCTGTCTTTTACCTGATTACTAAACCGGTTTTGACTTGGCTTGTTCATTAGTTTTTTCGACCTTTTCCAGTGAACTTTCTTTGTTAATCAATCAGTATTTTTATAGACATTACCTTAGGTTTTTTAAAGCAACTTGATTATTTTTGTTTGTTTTTTAGGTGATTGGTTGGTTTATGAAGTCTTCCTTTTTCTTTTTTTTTGGGTGTTCTGATTGTTTTTAGGGTTGCTTAGCATATAGATGGCTTAATGTTCTGTGTTCGGGCTGATAGAACAGCATCGATACCCCATATAGTAATTTAACATAACTAACATAGTAATATATTATTGTCTGGAGGAAAAAAAAAATTAATGTTTAACAAAATGTTACCTTATCCGATTAAAAATATAGTATTCAACTTTGACTTTGACTTTACATGAAGACAGGTATTTACAAATAGGAACTACTAAACTCACCTGCGACAGTATCGAAACCGGGGAGTCTGTAGTGAGCAACTCACTACAGGCATGTAATAATAATCTCGGTTGTCCATTTTTATTTTGGACGATCCGAATCTTAAATAAATTACTCCCGCGAACGGCTTATTTAAGATTTGGACCATCCAAAACACTTTGGACGACCGAGATTTACTCATTATAGGGTATAGTGATTACTGGGCCCCCAATCCTGATAGTATCAGTGCTAAGTAATACTGTAACTCATTTTCAGTATGGAGTCCAGAGTTTGAGTCAAATATGAGCTACCAAAACATGAAGAAAATAAACAAAAATTCCCTTAAATTTTTTCGTTGTGGATGGAAGGATATTGATAAGATCTTTGGACTTGATGAAGTGTAACCTTTGATTTTTTTGGTCTTCGGAATAGTTACTACATTGACTTAATTAATAAGGTCGTTTTCGATTTTTCGTCAAACATCTAGAACAAGTACTTGGTGATGTAAGCTAAAAAGGAGATGCAATTTTTATTCTTGAAAAGAACTTGTGGGTAGGCTGCAAAGGTTGAACCAAAACTTTGAATTCAAGTTCAATTTCCAAGCTGAACGGTTTAGAAAACCAGCGGATTGACAAAGTGGTATTGTCTTGGGACTTAGGGGTTGGGAGTCTGATCCGCATGATGTCTGCCCATGTGCGCGTAGGCCAAATCCGTTGGAGGGTATCCACGGAGTCCACCACATCACATGAACCCAATATACATTGAATGACTCATATCCACTTAAAAGGCTAAGCCTTGTAAGTGGTGAGTCACTCAATTGTATATTAGGGTCCAACATTTTTTCTATTTATCCGATGTGGGACTTGTCATTCACACATGTTCTCAACAAGGGGTTTACTCTCACCTACGGTTTCAACTTCGATTCCCCTTGCCAACAAACTCCTGGGGCCACTGGGGGTTATGTCCGGTTGTTACCTTCAAGGCCCTGAAATTAGTCGAGGTGCGCGCAAGTTTACCTGGATATCCGGTTATCAAAAAAAAAAAAAAGGATGAACGATTTAGATCAATAATAAATGAACGGTGGGGTCCATAATGATGGTTATGAAACATTTGTAGTTTTCCTCTGACACCCCGGCCGGTGTAACGGTTTTTTTTTTTGCTTATTGGCTTTTCTTGTTGATGTATTTTGAGAAAATGACTTATCTTGGTATTCGAAATAAGCTAGCTTAAAAATAAGTTTCCTTAATCTCTTATGAGATTCTTGGAGTGAAACATACCCGTCCGGTGTCCTTTCTTTTACTGCGTCATTTGCCTAATAGAAAAACAATAAAAAAAAAAAAGGACTTGGGGTTCTACAGGCGTAGTGAGCAATCGCAGTTGTCCAAAGTGTTTTCAATGGTTCGGATTCGCAAACGTTTTATTACCGGTGATAAATCTTTAGCGAATCCAAACCATTGATTGTCAAGATCAATGGCTACAATTGACTACACCCCGATTCCCTCTTTTAAAACACAACCTCTTGTTTGATTGGTCGGATTGAACGTGGGAGGGATGGTTTCGGATACTATGCAATATTATGAGATTCCCCCACCCCTCCCCGCCCGCTTTTTTTTAATACAAAAAGTTGACGAATCGATTACCTATCTGTTGGTCAATTCTATCACAAATAAGGTACACGGGACATATACTGCAAAATAAAAAATTGATCACAAAAGAAATTTTTTACAAGAACTCGACAATAGTACATCGAGGAGTTGAGTTATTGTCTTTCCTTTTTTATTTATTTTTCTTGCTTGAATTTTCTAAAGTTTGGCCTCCACAAAATATCCTTAGGGCTAAACATTTTTGTGCATATTCCATGGGCAAAAAACCTAACATGATGTGATTCCATTCCATTTCCTTCTTTTTTTTCTTCTGTCCTTTTGTACTTACCTTATCGAGTTTATAATAAAATTTTCTGTAGATGAGAATACAAAAAGAAAAAAACTCATTCTCAGCATAGAGTCAGAGTTTGAGTCAAATATGTAGTACCAGAAAATGGAAAATACGAACAAAATTTCCCTCAACTTTTTCGTTTTGGATGGAAGGTATTGACAGATCTTTGGACCTGATCCAGTGTAACCTTAGATTTTTTTGGTCTTTGGTACCTATAATGACCTCATAAAGGTCGTTTTCTATTTTTCCAAACATCTAGAAGACTTGAAACTGGAAGTTAAATAACAGATAAGTGAAACCCAGTGAAAATTCACGTGCGCAAATATTAGTTGTGAAATTCACTAGAAATTTCACGAGCTCCAACCCAATGAAAATTAACGAGCGCAGAGTCAGTTGTGTTGTAAAACCCAGTGAAATTCACAAGCTCGAAGCTTGTAAATTTCTGCGAGTTCGTGAATTTCGCCGGCCGGAAGTTCATGTTTGGAGGAGGTGGAAAGTGGGAGGTGGGGGGGAGTAAGTATAAATTTGCGCTTAAAGGGTAAAAGGGTAATCTCCATCATAGGTTGTACTTAAAGGTAAATAAAACTTGAGTGCATACTTAATGGGAATTAAATTCAGTTTTCTATACTTAGAGGTAATTAGCTGAAAAACCTAACATGGTGTGATTCCATTCTAGTTCTTCTATTTTCTTCTTTCCTTTACTACTTGTACCCTTATGGAGTTTAAAATAAAACTTTCTTTTGGTCATCTCTCTCTCCCCCTCCTCTGCCTTCGACGTCGATCAGTTTATGAGCTTAATGCAGTACCTCTTTTTGCCGCCGGTTTCATTGTTCGGTGAGATCAGATCCGGGCTTAACGGCTAGGCAGCATTTTGGGTTCTGTTTGGGGTCTCTTGGTCTCCTCCAGCTCTTCGTTTGTCAGCGTCAGTTCACCGCCGGTCTGCATTGTTGGATGTGATCGGTCTTTGGCCCTAATAGCGTGTGGTGGCTAAGGTTGATGATGGCGTTTTGGTGGTGACTGGAGCTGGTCGCTGGTGGTTGGCTAGTGGTGCGACGGATGTAGATGGCTAGGGTTTCTTTTGTGTAGGGTTGAGCTTCTTTGTTTTTGGGTTTCATTGTAATATTTAGTTCGGCCTGTTTGGGCACCTAAGCCTTTAGATGTTCTGGGCTTGGTTCTTGGGTGTTTTTGGATTTGGCCCATCAGGTATTTTAATTTTTTTCAATCCTTGGTTGCAGTCCCCTCCCCTCTTCCCCTATCATACCATTTACCAAGATTTCACTAATAGATTTTTCTGCCGACAAAATAAAAATAGAACTTTCTTTTGATGACAAAACAAAAAGAAAAAAACTCATTCCCAGCATAGAGTAGGAGTTTGAGTCAAATATGTGGTACCAGAAAATGAAAAATATGGACAAAATTTCCCTCAACTTGATGGAAGGGTATCGATAAGATATTTGGACCTGGTCCAGTGTAACCTTTGATTTTTTTTGGTCTTTGGTATGGTACCTGGGCTATAATGACTTCAAAAAGGATGGTTTTCTACTTTTTCAAACATCTAGAAGAAAGAGAGAGTTTTAGAGAGAGTGAGAGAGAGAGAGGGCATATGGGAGAAGCTCCTCCCTATGGCTTTCCCTGGCGGCAGCCGCCCCTCCCCCTCCCCCTCCCCTACCGCAACCCTTCCACCTCCTTCCTTCCGCCTCTCCTCCTCTCCTCTCCTTTATTGCTTCCCCCATGGTTTCCGGCAACCCTCATGGTGTTCGAGCTTCTCTCCTCTTCCTATGGGCGGCCGAAACTCGAATTTTGGGCAAGGGGGGGCGGATCTGGGGTTTCCAGATCCGGACCTCCATCATCGGCGGCGGCGGCGTGACATACTCCGGCGGAGCTCCGACGATTTCTATGTTTTTGTATTTTCTGTTTCTTTTTTTCTTTTTTTGGTAGATTGTATTAGGGTTTGGTTTGGTTGATTGGAGATTCTATTTTTTGGCAAAAAAAAAAAAAACATCTAGAAGACTTAAACTAGAAGTTAAATAACAAATAAGTGAAAACCCGAAGGATGTCAACATCGAAGACTTGGGATACTTCTTTTTTAAGGTTTGATGTTCGAAATCTCACAAGTGTTAACAATTCTTTTTTAATCAATACATACAGAGCTTTCCTATTGCTTCAATTGGACTCCCCGCCATAAGTGAGAGTTTGTACTAAGACTTCAGGATTAATTGAGGTGCACGTAAGCGCGAGATGGTTGATATGGAAAATTTTAATTAGGCTTTAGAAATATTCTGGTTCTCAAGCAATTAATGTTCATGTTTCAATAGAACTTCTGGGTAGGCCGAAAAGGTTATATGAGTGTTGGATTCGAACAAATTAAGACAAAGGAATCTTTATTACTAGTTTCTTGGCGAGAAATGTACTGGTCCAATGGGCCATTCTTGTGTTATGTCATTCAACGAATAGGACGAACTTTTGAAATTGAGTTCAGAATTCAGATCCTCTTCATACATTGATAAAATTAACGGCTCGAATGTGCTCTCTTACTGATAAAGACTTTTTGAACAAATTCAAATACTCAATCAAAGTAAATAGATAGTCCAAATTTGAATTGTCCCGAGCAATCCAAAATTAAGGACCGGAGATCACCCAACCTTATGATATTTCTTTTGGTCCTACACAAAATCAACAAAATCATTCATTAATAAAAGTAAGTTAATTTAACTAAAAGATTGAGTGGAAAAATCTCCACCAGTTGAATATTGCGAATTTTGAGCCAGGCTAGGTTGAACCTTTTGTTGTCTTCTTTTTATGCTTTTCCCATTGGCTTTTCATTCTAGCATTTGCCAACCCCTTCAGTTTAACACATAGTATTGTCTGATCACCACAATTAACATGTTTTCCAACATCTTCTATCACATTTCAATTAGGAATCTCCTTTAGTCCTTTTCCACCTAGGATCAAGTATTCGAAATGTGCCACAAACGCAACCTATGACGTCTAACGCATCTCAGTAAAAACTGTTACCTATTATAGTTCCATATTGCTTGAGGATGGATGTGTGATCACTTAATATATATTATGACTTCACTCATTGGCAATTGGCAGGACCGGCTCTGAGTTTTCTGAGGCTTAAAGTGAATTTTTTAAAATGGGCCCTCAATCTACTTTGCATAATTAAAAATACTTGAGAAAAAAACTTTTATATGAAGGTCATTACAATTATTTGAGAGCATAGGTACGTAGAATCGATAAAAATTATTCTCTCCGTCCCCTTTTAAGTGTTTCAGACCCCAACTAGTATATTTCTCTATATAATTAGCACTTTAATTTGGTGCAAAAAACTCTATAGAGATACTTTATATATCCAATAAAATACACATTCTTCGAAGGAACATTTAAACCTGCTTCAAAAAAAGGAACATTTAAAAAGGGAGGGAGGGAAAATACTATATCAAAAACTATCATTAAAAAGGGAGGGAGGGAAAATACTATATCGAAAACTATCATTTACTTTTTAGCTGCAAATGTACTAATTATAAGTCAGTACTCAGTACGCGATGATTTTTTAACTTCTTTTTTAAACACTTAGGCCCCCTTAGTTTTTTATAATAACAAAATAGGGGCCAAATTCTATCATGTTTGGGCCCTTTCACTTGGGCCTTATTTTAAATTTGGCTGTCACACCCTCAAATTTTAAAGATAAATATATCATACATCCACGTGGAAAGTCAACTAAGTCCATGGTCCAAGTCAAGTCTAAGCTCGACTCATAAAGTCAAAGTCACACATGATAAAGTCTACAGGATTCCCATACCCCAAATAGAGTTAAACAAGTATTAAGAGTTATTACAATACCAATGTCAAAAGATGAACTATGGTTAAGTTACAAGAACATCTCCTCAAAAAAATATAAGTCTAAAGATGATGAGGTAACTCCTCCTTAAGCTTTCAAAAGATGCATGCAATCACTTCACGCAAATCCATGTCATGCGCCGTGCTGGGTACCTGAAATTATTAGGGTGAGCTCACTAGCCCAGTAGAGAAGTCTACCAATCCTAAATGCAATGAAATATATGCAAGTGAGTGATAGACAAAAGGGAATACAAGCAACACAACAAGGTTTAGGGAATTTCAGGAGTCAAAGGATTTAGAACAAACTCTTAAGTCACTAGGTTTCCTTTATTTTCACCCCATCGTGCCCGACACATACCGAACGTTTCACATGTGTCTAACTCGTTCAATTAGCCGTGTCACAAGTTCATTTAGTTATTCATATAAGAAAATCCTCGTGACATGTCCATAGGACGGCCCGAGGATCATTCTGGGTTATCTTTCGACCCCGTATCATCTTCCCCTTGGCCAAGGCATAATTCCTCGCAACACGTCCATAAGACGGCCCGAGTATTATTCTGGGCTATCTTTCGACCCCGTATCAATGGTTTTAACTTCTCATTTTCATTAGCGATTTCAAATTCCATTATCATGTCACAACATAACCCATGTTTCACGTCGGGCTTGTTCGTTTGGGTTTTCGAAACCCGGTTTCGAAAACCCTCCCTTGTTCGGTTTCCCCAATGAGTTTTCTACCATTTTCTTTTTTGAAGGGTTTTGAGAACTGGTTCTCAAAAACCCATTTGGATTTTCAACAAGGGTTTTCAAGAATTTTCAGAACCAGTTCTTAAAAACCCTTCCAAACAAGGTGGTCGTCTTTCTAATGGTGTCTCGTACCCACTACTCGACATAAGAGCATAGTAAATTGTCATTGAGCATACGATGTTCTCACTAGACTAACTATAATCAACCATGAGCATAGCAATGCCAAACGGCACAGCAACCTTGCAAAATTTCAAGGTGATTCCCCTCGCTTCAAATCAAGTAAGTTCAAGGCCAAAATTCAACTCATTAGGCATGATTAAGATGGTCTAATAACCCATTGATAAAGAAGAATCGTTACAAGCATAGATCAAGCACAAACCCAAACCAATATGACTTGAAAATATGTTTTCAAAGGAGATTTTCAAAATCAAGGGAAAGTTGATCAAGTGGGGAAGCAATACACACAATGCACATCTATATACAGTTAGGAGAAATAGAAATTTCCCTACCAAGATGGGTTTTGAGCAAAACCTTAGAGCAACCAACTGATTTTGACCCCAAACTCCAAGAAGGACCTCCACCCAATCTCTACTCCTATAGTGCAAAACTCAAAATCCAAGAGAGATTCACGAACTCAATGTGTAGATCCTAAAGTTTTTAGGTGGATTGAGGTTAAAATCACAAGATTTGAGGTAGGGGTGAAGAGTGAAGGTAAAGGGGTGATTTTAGGGCTTGAATCGTGGTATAGAAGTGACTAAGGACCCCTTTTATATATAAAAAAAAGCCATACCAGTATCTAGAGTTTCTGTTCGATGGACTCAAAATCTGCAGAAAATGTAACTAGATACCAGTATCAATAAAAGGCCATAACGGTATTTAGAGTTTCTGTTCGCTAGATTCACTGGATACCAGTATCAAGAAAAAGCCATAACGGTAGCTAGACTGGAAAAATTCTAAATTTTTACCACATTCGCCAATTCAAACCCCGATCACTTCTAACACATTTTCAACATCCCCAAACACCCACATAACGTCATAACACGTATCCCTACCATTTACCAAACCCACGGTGTACCATGTATACACACCCCTACAAATGCTTTGACGGAAGCACACTTTATAAACCTTAATTAACTCATTCACATTACTTGAAATGAACAAAAGAATGAAAAGAATTTTCATGAAATTTTTGGGTCTTTACATTGGCCATTAAAATTGCTAGACAAATTAACTTTGATTTTTATGTAGGTCTAATTACTATATGGACCTATATAATTGGGGCCCCTCAAAATTAGTCAAAATTTGTGGGTTTAAAGCGGTGGCTTTATAAGTTTTAGCCCAAAGCGGGCTCTGGCAATTGGTTTTGAGTTGCATATAAAGTTTTTACATAGTATCTACTGTTGTGCCAAAACCCGAAGTATTAATATAAACACACCAACAAGAAAACAAGACAAAAGGATTTACGTGATTCCCCCCCCCCCCCCCCCCAAGCACGAAGCTCTAGAGGTACGTCCACGGGAAAAGCGCAAGATGGTTCACTCACAACGGAGAGAAATACACAGAACTGGCTATACCCGTAACTCTATTTGAAGCATCCAATATAGATATCTAGGAACAAATCTCTGAGGTGCGACTTACAGATCATCAAACATCTCATAAATATGATAGAGACACACCCAAACCCTAGATATCTCGAATCCCAACTCAAGACCAACCAATGGAATAATTGAGAAACTCTAACACACTACGGGGAACCCCATGGGGGCTCCCTCAAAGGGATTCACTCAAGAAGTCCAAACCCTAACAACCCTCAAGTTTGCTATTTATAAGAAAGTACAAAAAATTAGGTCAAAACCCCTTTAAAAATGCGCAGCCGCGCACGTTCAGAATCCTTGGTCCGGACCAACGTTGCTGCAACCTTCCAAAGCTTAATAAACCTTGGTCCGGACCAACCGACACCAAGATCCGGACCAAAGGTGTTGCAACAAGCTTAATGAACCCTTGGTCCGGACCAACGACACCAAGGTCCGAGCCAACACAGCTACAAACGTCTTTTCACACCAAATTTTGTACCTTTCTTCGAACGTCTTGAATTCAAAGCATATCTTCAATATCTACATCCCACGATAATGATGGGAAATACGGATCCCCAAGACCCCGTGATGATGCGTACAGATTATACATCGTGAAACTATTAAACCCTACATGGCGGAATTAGGGTTACCTCTCCTCCGTAGACACGAGCGCACGGTGGAATAGTTTCTTTCCTTAACCCGAACACAGCACGAACAGAACTCGACCGTACCTTACGATCTTCTGCCCTATTCCCTTATACCTCGAATCTCGTACCCGATTGTAGACTCCAACGAGATCTGCTTTTCTCTCTTTTCACGGCTCTCTATTGTGTCTCACAAAAATGTGAAAACCCTAGAGAACAAAACAGTATATTTATAGGGCTAGGGCAGGGACCTCAGGAGAAATAAATTTGGGCTCCTTGTGTAAATAAGAAACCCTAATCCTACCAGGATTATATTTCTTATTTCATAAATTATAATTCACACCACTAAAGAATTATAATTGCACTCCCGTCATTATCTCAATTAATATCGAGCTCCACGTCATTAAATATTTACTTATCTCTCCACGTTAAGATTACAAATACCCGTTGATTCCATGAAATTACTAACAGATAATAGACCAGCAAAAAAGCTGCACGATAATAAACCCAAAAAGAGATTACACATGACAGGCCACAAATGCGATGCATGTGAGGCGGATGTTAAGTATTATAGTCCCACATTGCTTTGGGATGGAATCGGTGATCACTTATTATATGTTAGGACATCTTTAATCATTGCTAATTAACTTTAAGTTGGATATTAAGTTGCAAAAAAAACTACCGCTATTGCATTTGACAATTGTTTGATCTTGATTTGTAAATATACACTTTGGGTGTCCATGTCCCCTAGCTTCCCAAAAAAAAAAAATTCAAAATAAGCAAATGAATGATTTACTTGTCTCATCTGATAAGATGGCACAACCAAACAATCTTCCAATGATGATTAATTCCAACTAACAGAGCATACACCAAATTATATTAAATAGTTCGATTCGTGGTGTCAAAAATGATAACTTCTCCAAAATATCGTAGTCTAATTTTGATATCGTAACTTTCTTCAAATCTATCTACTTTTCTAGTTAGATAGAAAACAAGACAATTTGTATAATGACCAAGACTAGCTAACAAATCACTTGTTATTGGAGTATCTGTTTGAATATGACTTATACGTAATGTATATCCAATATCTTCCAAAAATTTAAAATTTTCACCACGCCACTTTTCGGACATTTCATTGGCGGGTCGGGAGCCCCTATGGTCACATCCGAGGAGGATTGCTACGCTGGTTGCATCCTTCCACACTTTTTGTTAATAATAATAATAAAAAAACTACACCACTTTTTATGTTGACTATTCGATTGAACTATTGTTTGAACTAGTCCCTTATGAGGATAGGACGTATAACTAAAAATAAACTATTGTAAGATTTGACTAAATGATAATTAAATTATCTATATGTGGCTCTAATACCAATTTTGCGAGGAGGGGTTGTTTAAGTGACAAAATACATGAAGTTTAGATATGTTAATATACTGATTTTGAAAGTGACCTAACTAATTTTTTTTTATTTTGCCATTCGATATACATCACTGAGAGGTTAGTGGAAGAGTTAGTGAATTAGACCAAAATACTCGTAGTCTAATTTTGATCTCGTAACTTTCTTCAAAGTTATCATATTCTTTTCTAGTTAGATAGAAAACAAGACAATTTGTATAATTACCAAGACCAGCTAACAAATCACTTGTTATTGGAGTATCTGTTTTAATATGACTTGTACGTAATGTATATCCAATATCTTCCAAAAATTTAAAATTTTCACCACACCACTTTTCGGACATTCCATTGGCGGGTTGGGAGCCCCTATGGTCACGTCCAAGGAGAACTGCTACGTTGGTTGCCCCCTTTCACCCTTTTTGTTAATAATAATAATAAAAAAAACTACACCACTTTTTATGTTGACTATTCGATTGAACTATTGTTTGAACTAGTCCCTTATGAGGATAGGACGTAAAACTAAAAATAAACTATTGTAAGATTTGACTAAATGATAATTATATTATCTATCTGTGGCTCTGATACCAATTTTGAGAGGAGGGGTTGTTTAAGTGACAAATACATGAAGTTTAGATATGTTAATATATTGATTTTGAAAGTGACCTAACTAATTTTTATTTTATTTTATTTTGCCATTCGATATACATCAGTGAGGGATTAGCGAGTTAGTGAATTAGACCAAAGGTGGTCTAGAAGCTATCCATAACTCTAAACCTCAAACGCCTCTGTCGAGGCTCGAACCCTAGTCTTGCTTGTACGTAGGAGAACCAAGAGATAACCGTTAAGCTACAAGTCCTTGATTAAAGTGACCTAACTCTTTACGGATATTATTTCTATATAGTACTAATCTTTAGAGAAGCTTCCGTAATTCTACGATTTTTAAAGGTTGGTCCGTAAACAAGTTTTTCTCATTTGGTAGGAAATTAATAAGTTTGTCAAACCGGAGTGTGTGTGTGAATGGCTAACAAAACTCAGCATCAAATTATCGTGCGTGGAAAAAGAGTAGAAGATCGACGTAACATTTACACGGGCAACTACATGGGTCACTGTCTAAGTGATCAATCTTGTCCTTCAATGACCAACTTGCAATTTGCAAAGGTATCAATATTCAGAGCATCTCCAACCACTCTTCAAATCTTCAAAATGAAGAACGGAAGTGATATATAACGGGGAGATTTTATAATTTGTACCCATTTTTTCTCAAAAAGTTGTACTGTTTGGAGGGGCCCATCCTCCTTTTTGTCACATTCATTCTTCAAATTTATTTTGGTTCTTCAAATTTGAAGAACCAAAACAAATTTGAAGAACCAATTCTTCAAAAAGGAGGATGAGTCCCTCCAAAAAGTAAACCTTTTGAGCAAAAGAGGACATAAATTACAAAATCTCCCCTTGATATGTCACTTCCGTTCTTCATTTTGAAGGAAAACCCCATGATTGGAGATGCTCTCAAACCTTTGATACTCCTAAAGAAAGATAGTACTATTTTTTTATCCTTATTTTGTCGTATTTAAAAGATTATGGGCGCATGTACCTCAAAAATTAATTAACAACTCAACTACCAGGGCCGGCCCTGGAGGCAAGCGCCCGCTTAGGGCCTCCAATTTTTGGCCCAGTACTAGGGACCCCGAAATTTGAGATATATTAAATATTATGTTTGTCAATACTTTTGTGTAATAGGCTCTGGTAGACCAATGGTAGGATGCCACAGTTTAGATCCTTGCAAACCTCCATTTTTTTAGGTGAATTTACTTCAAACATGTAAAAATTAACTTTGTTGTAGGCATTGGGAATGGAACTCACATTCTCTAGGTTGTAAACGCTCTACATTTCCACTGCACCACAAGGAAATCTTGGTACTTATATCGAATAATTTATATATATACAAATACTTAGATGCCCCATCTTTAGAACTTGTTTGAGGCTCCGAAAATCTCAGGGCTGGGCCTGTCAACTACTATGAGTATCCACCGTCTATATATGCACACTGGTTCATATCAGGGACGGAGCCAATAATTGAATATATTTTAACAATCAAAATCGTTCATTTTATAATCATTTATGCAAAAAGTTAGATCGGTCGGATGTCTAAAAGGTTTTTATTCAATATTTGTGAATAACATGAAGAATTATTTATAACAGTACATTTTTCCTGATGTAAGATTTTTAAGGCTGCTATCGTTTTATAATTCTAGACGTCTGAATCATAATGTTCATTCGAAAACTAATTTTTTCTTTTTTTTTAGGGGTCCGGCTACAGACCACCCAATGGGTGTCGTACTTCAGTCTACTTTTTCTCCATTAATGAAGTTCGTGTGTCAGTGATTTGCAGTCCTTTAACAATTCTTTTGCAATTTCTTTTAAGTTACTAATTTACCCCTTTGTTTTGCTATTCACGTCTCATACTCTCTCTCCTCCCTCCTAAATTTTGAATAAAGTGTTAAAGGGTTTTATTATTGTGAGCCCAGTATAAAAAAAAAAAATTTACTTTATCAAATGTACATTTTGGGAGCACTTAAATAATCATCCTCTAACCACCTTGAAATTATAGTTTCATTCTGTGATCTTTTTGGAGTTATGTTTCCATCCCGAGATTCAAAAAAAACCCAATATTGCCCTTTATTAAATATAAATATATATATTAGGAGATCGAGGACTAAAACGAGTGTTGCATATAGGAGCCAGGAAAAATGGATCAATTTCAATTTTTGGAGGTCCTCCCTGCAATTAAGGAATTTGGGGATAGAAAAAAATCCTTGAATTATGCTTTTCAAAATCATGCTTAAATCAAGTAACCCCAAAAGTCTTTCTTCCCTTTTCCCAAATCAACAAACGTCCTCTCACTCCTCTCCGGCTCTCCGTTCCACCATCGTCGTCCCACCATCCCAACATCGGCACCCTAAAACGAACACCTTCGCCGTCCCATTTTGTGGTACAGAAACTTCACCAATCAGAGCCCAAATCGGCATCCCAAATCTTTTGGTCATGTCCACAGCTTGTATGTGAAGGGTTATCTCGCTGCACGTCACTACATGGATGGAATTATCAACACCGTACTGTTGATGATAGACCGTGGATTGCCTTGCTTCAGCAGGGGGGACGACGAGCTGCACGTCGATACAGTATTTGCAGCAGGGCATCGAGAAATAAACAAACTTTTAGATGTTGGTCTTCAAGATGTATATAATTATTTCTTACAATTCTAGTTGTTGTACGCGCCATGATTTTTTCCATGTGGGATCATCACTATGCATTGATTAAAGAGGTGTGAAATCGGCTAATCGGAATGAGTAGTTTGTAAGTCTGCAGAGGGATTCCTTGTGAGGTTTGTAAAAATTTACAAACATGCAGTAGATAAACCTCTTGCTTTATTGTTTGAAAGATTGGAAGATATCGTGGGCATGAATTTTACCATGATTATCGTATTATCTGTTCTGGTATCAATTTTACCATTATTATTGGAAGATATTGTGGGCATGTATTGCTTAACCAAATTACTTGATATTTTACCATGATTACTGTGATTATAAAATTTAATTTTTTTTACCATTGTCAGACCACATGGGGGGCACTCCGGGCCCAACAACCATGAAATCAGTTCATATGGTATTCAAGTTTAACATGAAATTAGTTCAACCAGTATCAATTGTTTTACCATGAAATCACTTAAGGTGGTACTTAAGTTTACCATGAAATTTGTTTAAATGGTGTCAATTTTTTTACCATGAAATCATTTCAGATGGTCATCATTGGCAAGACGGCAACAAATTGATGGAGTATAATGGTTGTTTACCATATTTTCTTTTTTTGGTCTGTATTTTACAATATTTATTTGACGATCTTATGGTCATGAATTTTACCATGATTCAAGATTCAAAATTAACTAATCGTATAAAGTTACCATGTTAAGTGTTATGGGTGTGAGTTTTACCATGATTATTGGAAGGTGTTGTAGTCATATCTTACTCCACGATCAAAGTTTTTAAATCAATAAATATTATGCTTTCGCTCCAACTTTGTTATTTATAAGCGCGCCCAAAGCGTAGGGCTTACGTCGGAGGTAGCATAATACTGGTAAGACCGGATCGAATCCACAGGGATTGAACGTACCGAGCGTGAAAATGTCTTGCGCTTGATGGTTTTAGCCTTAGAGCGGCAAACTTTGACTTGAGGTTTGGATTGGAATTCTCTCGACTTCGAGAATGACTTGAAATTGATTTAAAGACTAAATTAAACTAAGGCTAAGTCTAGGGGATTTCAA